>JBBPJT010000623.1:0-17939 GCA_038088895.1 Xerocomus potaroensis
TTGGACGTGGACCTGGTGTAGTCGAGAAAAAGTTTTGCAGCGTCGACGACGTGGCCGCGCGCATACAAGGTTTCGCACTGGAGTCTCTGTTGGTAGGCACGAACAGTCTGTTGTTGACCGGCGAGTTGAGCACGAAGTTGTCGGACGGTTTCCTCGAGATGCGCTGATGAATGTGAGTGACGAGAATTGGCTCCGCAGAACCGAGTCAAACCGACCTTCATTCGTAGTCTTCGTGGCGAGATTCGCACGTAGCGACTGGACGATCTCGTTCAAGCCATCTTCTTTCTGTTGGGCCGCGCGATGGGAGTCAGCGAGTTGAGCACGAAGTTGTCGGACGGTTTCTTTGAGATGCGCTGACGAATGTGAACCAGCGAGTAGCAGGAAACGTCATCCAAGTCATATTGATGATGAGAATAAACGCACCAACGGCCCTTTCCCGACTATGAAGCTTTGCTCGCAACGAGTGAGCTGGAAGGGTATCACATAGATTCCACAACGTGATTGCCTTGCCCCCACCAATGACAAGGTTATAACCTTCTGAGATCGCGATAGACGAAATATTATGAGGATGATGAGTGAGAGAACCGAATTGTTCGCGGGTAAAAGTATCCCATAATGAAACTGATGTACCCGCGCTAGCAGCAATGAACATGTCATTGTTGCTAGCGAGATGCACCGTGCGTTGTCACCGTGAATGCGCCATTTGGAGAGGACCGTCCCAGAGGTGGCATCGACATGGTGGATGTCACCTTGGTAAGAGAGCGCAAAGAGTTGTTTGCTGTTGCTGGTCCAAACAACAGACAGACAACCGGTTGATGGAATATCGACGAGGGCGTGGCCATTTTGACAGTCATAGACACGAAGACGATAATCCGAGCCAACGGCCAAAAAAGAATTATCGGGTGAAAGCTTGACCGCACGAACCCATCCCTTCTCGAATTTGAATCCGAGCAGTCTTTGGCCAGTCGATGACCAAATACAGGCACTATTGTTTGTTCCAGTTGCGATTTTCGTCGAGTCCGGTGAAATGTCCACCACGTAAACAGGAGAATCGTGTGCTTTGAACTTGGCCACTCTTTCGCGACTCTTTGCATCCAACACGATCACTTGGCCATCTTTTGTTCCGGCGACGATCCGTTGGCCATCTTGCGAGACCGCAGTGCTCCAAACCTGACTTCCCGCATCGATTGGTTTCCCCACCTCACTGCCATCTTTCATCCGCCAACATCGAATCGTCTTGTGCGTTCCGCCACCCACAATGTGCTCCCCATCAACGAGAAACGCAACTGCATATATCCTACCTTCGCAACTGATTTCGATCGATTTCTGTTGGACGGTGCTCTCAGCTGTGTTTTCATCCGGCTTCGAACCTTCGTTTGTCTCACTTACCTTTACTCCATCGTTCGTTCCCGCCTCATCACTTTGCTGACTGTTCCCTGAAGTTGGTCCCCCTGATTTCCCCCCTTCCCGTCAGTGTTTCCGTGTCATTATTTTCCATACTCACGTCTCGGTAGCCTCTGGAACATTTTGGATACTGGTGTAGTGAAAGGAAGAGTGTCCTGACGAACTCTGCGCGGCACCGGTACGCTCTGCTGAACCCTTACAATCGCCTCGTGTTCTGGCTGTGCACCCTTATCAATACCATCGCGAGAAACGCTTTGCTAAGCAAAGTCTAGATATCGGAGTCCCATCAATGCTCCTGTATGGTTCCGGGAAGCTGCGAGTGTGCATGATGGCATCCTGACACCGCCATCGTGGTGGTAGGGGGGGGTGTCTGCTCTTGTCATTTTGCGCGATCTTTTTTTTTCACACTCGCCCACCCCAAAGGTGGAGAATTTCGGTGAGCAGGCGGTCCACTGCAACACGGCATTGAACACCATTTACCTTCTTTAGTCTGGCACCAAGGTTACAAGCCTGTGGTCGATCTGCCGTGCACTCGACCCAATAGTCTTCAGCTTTTTTTGGTTTCACTTTGTCAAACGCAATTTTTGATATTGTGATTGTGAGTTTCGCGCGTCGTTGGGATGAAAGCTAATTATGGGGGGGACGGAGAAGCCCTTCAGAAAGCATTTGAGTCTTGATTGGGGATATAGCACTTTGACTGCCAATCTTTCTTCTCCGACCACATCGGACCTCCCCACAAGCATCCTAGCCCTGGAAACGCCACCGCCTTTACAGCAACCTCCGCATTCGTTGACGAAAATATTCTCAGGAATTCGATTCACGGTCTTCGTCATCGCGACATTTGCGACTAGTCCGTCAGTTATTCAGCTGATTGCGAGGTTGGATGGAGTTTCTGAGCAGGACGAATTGGTTGTGAATGTCACAATAATGAAACCCTTTAGTGACAGCTTTTCGCACTCCACGATTCCTATCGTGCATACACTGGCTGCCCAAAGGTTCATTATGGAATCGGATGGTTGCATTGGACCTCTTCCGTCACTGGCGCCTTCCGACGTTCTCTTAGCATCCGAAGACGACCTTCGGATGGCTGGCATCGTTCGCCTAGGCTTCACATATCAGCCTGTAAGCAAGCATACGTGTTGCAATGCAGAAAGGAGGAGAGGAAAGCTGACATGGGGGTGGTAGCCGGGGGTGGGCTAGGCCGAGACTTGCGCAGACCAAACTAGACACCCAGAAGGCTACTCCTGCTGAGGAACCGACATTCCTCGATGATCTCATCGACGGCATATCTTCCCTCGTAACGTCTGTGTTGAGTTTCCTCAGCAATCCCACGGCTTTGACGAGCAACACGGATACAACCGTTCATCCCCATCCTCATCACCGACCAGCGTTTCCTGGTGGATATGATGAGTCTGATCCTGCCTCGAGTCAGGGAAGGGGCCGTCCACCCAGACGTACCGATTCCGTGCGGAGTCGCAGCACTTCGTCCCACGACAGCGTTGACACATTCTCTAGTCTGAGCTCCCTCGATGCATCCACATGTAGCGCTTGTTGGGCATCCTCTCGGACCCCGAGTCCCCTTCCGCGATTCGTTTACCCGATCGAGTGGGCTCCCACCCCGGAGGTCGTTCAGGATACGGGCGCACAAAACACGGGTGTACCAGCTGCCTGTCCTGGACCTGGCACGAGCCGTGGCAGGTCCACGAAGCGGCATTCGATCACACAAGAGGTGTACGATCTCGTTCTTGAAATGACCATCGATGGCTCTGTTACCGCGACTCTACGGCCCTCACGGATCGCTTGGAACGCGATATTGAGCAAGGCGGACGGACTGGGGATCGACAAGAAGGTGTGGGCGACGGTCGTCGCCGTCGCCTACATGAAGACAGAGCTCGAAGACGAACCGGATCTGTTGGATTTGATGACGGAGAAGGCCAGGGAGTTTGTACATGGGTCCGAGTGGTCTAAGAGTACTCGTGAGGGTACAAGCGTGGGAGTGATGAAGAATAAAGTCGCACTGTGAGTCTTGAGCGCGGAGAACTAGTGCGAGCGACATTGGACAGTGCCCGACTGGGTTGCTCTGTGTGGAAAGTAAAACACCCCCAGTGATGTCCTTCATGCAAACTGTTGTTTCTTGGTGAGTCACAGGGAGAAAGCAAAAAAAAAACTTGACTGAGACCGGTAAATCAAAACAATTTGGAACCATCATGGATTTGAAGTGGGGTAGGCAGAAAATCGTCTATCGTGTGATCTCCAAAAAAAAAAAAGAGCTACAGTACCTCAACGACGCCAGCACCAGCCATCAAGTCCTCCAACGGAATCCCATCGCGCATCTGAACCATGATCAAACTATCCGCTGCGGCCCGTTTGAATTCCTTCCATGTCACCTTCTCCAACAACAGCGCACCGAATCGTTGTCGAAGACGGGCAACTAATCGCAGTACCTTGGTTGTGTGATCCAGTCCAGCGGGTCCACGCGCGTGCTCTTGTTCGAACAGCGGCCGGATCCACGGATGGACGAGGTAATACTCCTCTGTACCCAGCCTGGTAGTTGTCTGTATCTTGACATCCCCGAGCATAGCGGTCGTTGCACGGTACGTACAACGCTTTGTCCTCGAGTCTGGTCCTGGCAAGCGAATAAGCCGTGTGACTTCAAAACGGATGCAAGGAAGTTGTAGTCGCTTAGAAGAACAAGATGGTGATGGAAGCTTGCGCAAACAATTGTATAATTCTATTGCATGGGATACATTGGTGATCGATGAGTGCAATTTCGAAACGATCCGATCCAACTCGGGCGTCTCCATCTGAGGGACATGCGGGGGAATGGGTTGATCATAGGCAGCGATCCGCAAAGGCAGACAGCTATTGTACCTGTTCGGGGTGCCAGTCCAGGCAAGTATGGTTGCATCCCCTGATCCTGTCAGGACAAACTCCAAAAGTCGACCAAGCGCAATTGTACCTTCACCATATATGGCTGTGATAGACGCCTGCAGAACACCAAGGAGTGCATATGCCTCGTCTTCAACAAGCGTCGACTGCCGTGATGATGCTAGATATAGTTTCTCTCGAATATGGTCGAGGCCGGGTTGAAGTGCGGCAACCTGCTCAGGAGATGCCCCTGGTACTTCCATCTGCCTCAGAATCCCTAATGATTCCTTATGGTTCCAAGGCTGGTCGAGCCCGAGATAGGGCTTCCAGTCGTTCGTATAGAACCTGACAACGGTAGCTGCGCGATATTCCTGGTATGTCCATATTCTTGAATTCCATAAGCTTTCCTTCAATGCCTTCTCGTCCATGTCATTCGATGAGACATCGCAAAGCCGGATCAGCGTGAGGGTCGAATTCCGGTACCAGTTGAACATGGAGACGAGCGATCGCTGCAGTGCCACCTGATCCTTTTTATCGATGCAACAAGTATCGCTCCATGCCCACCGAAACATGAGCTCCTGCACCAGTTCACAGAATTTCCGTAGTTTGGCATTTGTGGGCGAATCTTTTAGCCCATAGACCGTGTCCCGCTGGACGTCCGCTAAGAGAGGTTCGCTATTCTCCCATTTGTGTGAGAACATGACATATTCATAGAATTTCTTGACCTCTTTCTCGATCCATGCATCATCTAGCTCTCTTGTCATGGATGAAACGAGCTTATAGTAAATTGGCTCTCCTTCAAACGCTTTAGCTTGTTGTGACTTGTCGAGCAGGCGACCCTCATGAGTATCGATGAGCACATCTGGCAAGGGGGAGATGATCTCTTTGACAGTATCTTCAATCGTAGGTCTCGCGTCAATATACTGCGAACGGAGTGCTACAGTCCATGTCAGACAACATATCGGGCGGTGTCGTGAAAATAGCTCACAGGATGTGAGCTTCGAGAGCATCACATCGAATGCTGCGACCGCTTCTGGATAGCGATCCGCTCCGTGTAACGCTGCATGTCTTCGCTCGTAGCCTAAATAAGACGAAGGGTCGAGTTCGACCACCTGTAAACTGAATTAGTGACACTGTCTGCAGCGACGAGATAGAAATCATACATCATTGGCATCCTTTAGCGCGTCCTCCCACGCATTCATCACTACTCGTGCTTTGCTTCGCTTGACCAGAGTATCCACACGGTCCGGTGGGTCGAGGGACAGTATTGTCGAGTAGTGTTTATCGGCATTGTTGTAGCTTTGAGAACTCAGTGCGGCGTCAGCAAGTTTTTCTATGCCTTCAATGCATCTTCGCTTGAAATCTACAACGGATACTCGGACGAGGTCTAGTAACATTATCATGTGATCACTCACCACGTTTCCATTCTGCTACCTCGTCTGCAAGGTTCGAATCTGCTGTGAATTCGCATTGGAAGCGCCGAAAATACTCGATTGCTTCGAGAACACGACCGGCATCCACGAGGAGGTTGCATATCGCACAGTATATGACAGGTTTTGGGAGGCTGAGCTGGGGGAAAAGCCATATCAGCATGATGAATGTAATGTCACGTACAGCATACCTTGTCGGAAGCTTTCAGCACCTCATCTATTGACCTGTGAGCTAGCAGTGTGCTTGCCCACTTGGTGAGTAGACGACCTGAAGTTGACGGATGGAGAGAGAGTGCAATAGTATAGGCATCGAGTGCTTCTTCATATTTCTTAGTCACTGATGCGACATCTCCGATTGTTTCGAGCGCAGCAATGGATTTGTTTGTAAAGCCTGGGAGTAGTGGTTGAAGACTCTTTACCGTTTTTGGAAGATGGAACTCACCAGAAAGCCAGTCGTAGATGATCGTATCGGCTCTCGTCTCGTCGGGCGTGGACGTAGCGTAGTCGAGAAAAAGTTTTGCGGCGTCGACGACGCGGCCGTCTGCATACAAAGTTTCGCACTGGAGTCTTTGTTGAACCGCGCGATGAGAGTGAGCGAGTTGAGCATGAAGTTGTCGGACGGTTTCCTCGAGACGCGCTGATGAATGTGAATGATGAGAATCGGCACCGCAGAGCCGAGCCGGACCGACCTTCATTCGTGGTCTTCGTAGCAAGACCCGCGCGTAGTGACCGGACGATCTCGCTCAAGCCATCTTCTTTCTGTTGGGCCGCACGATGGGAGTCAGCGAGTTGGGCACGAAGCTGTTGGTTGGCTTCCTCGAGATGCGCTGATGAATGTGAATGACGAGAATCAGCGCCGCGGAACCGCATCAGACCAACCTTCATTCGTGGTCTTCGTAGCGAGATTCGCACGTAGCGACCGGACGATCTCGCTCAAGCCATCTTCTTTCTGTTGGGCCGTGCGATGAGAGTCAGCGAGTTGAACACGGAGTTGTCGGTTCGCTTCCTCGAGATGCGCTGATGAAAGTGAACGAGTGGGAACAGTAGCAGGAAATGTCATCAAAGTGATATTGATGGTAAGAATAAACGCACCAATGGGGCTTTCCTGACTATGAAGATTTGCAGGCAATGAGCGAGCTGGAAGGGTATCACCTAGATTCCACAACGTGATTGCCTTGCCTCCACCAATGACAAGGTTGTAATATTTTGAGAATGCGATGGAGGAAGCGCGATAAGGATGATGAATGAGTGAACCAAATTGTTGGTGGGTATAAGCATCCCATAATGAAACTGTTGAATTGGCGCTAGCAGCAATGAACGTGTCGTCGTCTGCTAGCAAGATACACCGTGCGTTGTTGTCGTGAATGCGCCATTTGGAGAGGATCGTCCCCGAGGCGGCATCGACATGATAAATGTCACCTTCGTAAGAGAGCGCAAAGAGTCGTTTGCTGTTGCTTGTCCAGGCAACGGACGGACAATCGATTGATGGAATATCGACAAGGACGTGGCCATTTTGACAGTTGTAAACTTGAAGATGATCTGAGCGAACTGCCAAAAAAAGAATTATCGGGTGAAAGCTTGACCGCGTCAACGCGTCAACCCTTTCGCCGAATTCGAATTTGAATTCGAGCAGTTTCTGGCAAGTCGATGACCAAATATGGGCTCTTCCCCACGATCCGGTTGCGATTCTCGTCGAGTCCGATGAGATGATGAAATGTCCTCCGCGTTCACTGCAAAATCCTCTGCTTTGAACTCGGCCACTCTTTCGCGACTCTTCGCATCCAACACCATCACGTGGCCATTTTCTGTCCCAGCGACGATCCATTGGCCATCTTGCGACACCGCCATGCTCCGAATCCAACTTCCCGCGTCGACTGGCGTCCCCACCTCACTGCTGTCTTTCACGTGCCAACATCGAATCTTGTTGTCCTTGCCACCGCCCACGATGTGCTTCCCATCAACGAGAAATGCGACTGCACATATTTTATCTCTATAATTGATTTCGATCCATTTCTGTTCGACGGTGCCCTCAGCTGTGATTTCATCCGGCTTCGACCCTTCGTTTGTCTCAATTACCCATGCTGCATCGTTCTCTCGCGTCGCGTCGCTTTGCTGACTGCTCCCTGAAGTTGGTTCCCCTGATTTCCCCCCTTCTCTTCAGTGTTTCTGTGTCGTCATTTTGCACACTCACATCTCGGTAGCTCCTGGGGCACTTCAGATGCTGCAGTAGTGAAAGGAAGATCGTCCTGACGAATTCCACACGCCACAGGTATGTTCTTAACCCTCACAATTGCCCCGTGTTCCGGCTGTGCGCCGTTATCAATACCATCGCGAGAAACGGTTTACTAAGTAAAGTCTAGTTATCGGGGTCCCATCATTGGCCCTGTATGGTGCCCCAGGAAGCTGCGAGCGTGTATGATGACGTCCTGACACCGTCATCGTGGCGGTAGGGGGGGTGTCTGCTCTTGCCATTTCCTGCGTTCTTTTATTCACACTTGCCCGCCCCAAAGCAGGCAGTCCACTGCAACACAGCATTGGCGACACGGACAAGTACAGCGAGTTAAGATGGGGATGATCAACGCTCCGGGCCTAAAACACTTGCTTTGTTCTATATCGCGCTACTGCAAGTGAATCGTAGGGCAGTAATGGTACACGCGTGCGTTGAAGGAGCAGGCATCACACTACATACACTTATGCAAACACGACCGGACCCAAGGTTTCATCAACGGTCTGCTGTTACCGATCGAGCCCAGGGAGACGATCATGACTTGAGAGTCTACTTAGATGAGGTGGCCCATTCTGACTGTTATAGGTGCAAAGAGAATTGTTGTCGAACGATTGGATGAATTTAGAGCACAGCAGGTAAGCTCTTTGACCATTCGTTCCACCCAATCGCCTCAGGGGCATTCTCGCCTGTGTAGCTGCGCAACGTGGCAACTGCAACTAAACGAATGAACCCTTTCGCAGGCCCTCCATTTATTTCCTTCACAAAGAGAAGTGACAGTTGTTTTTTTTTCCAGATGTAGGCGCACGCGTGGTTGGCTAGATTGGCTTCCCCTCTCTACATTGGTTCTGTCGACAGCGCCCTCAGAGGTATGGGCCCTGCTAGGTTTTTGAGTGATTGACAGATTAGAACGTATGAATGTCCCGCGACGTTGATCGGTCATAAGGAAGTTTGGTGCCTCTACAACGTGCTGGACAATGTCTCTAGAATTTCAAATAATCGCATGCGTTTCTTGGGTGGGCATAAACTCGATTACAGCCCATGAATGGATTTCAACGAGCATTTTGTTTTTTATACTGATGACCTTTTTTTTTTTTCATGGTATACAAATCCGCCCTGTCCAGATTTAAAGATTCTACAGGCCAATATGTCGACTGCAAGGAATAATATGCACGGCGCATTTTGGGTATCTCGAAGCTTGTTTGCCCCAGTGTTGTAATGCGGCCAACTCGTTCGGCAAATCATTAGTGCTGTGATCATTAGTGCTGTGTTACACATAGGCGTGTCACATAGGCCGAATGATCACATTAGGCTGAATGATCACTCCTGTACTGACCCTGTACAATCACGGTCGCGGTGCTAAAGAACGACAATATCACGGTAAGGTGGGTGTGGATGCGCAGTCGTTTGGCCCTTGTTCCCAGCGTCGTGGTTGCGTTGCGGTAGCGGGAAAGACGAATGTTGGGTTGAGTCGTCAGGCAACGCAGTGAAAAACCCCTCACGTGATCCGTTCTGCAGAGAAGGGACTCTAGAAATCCGGACGGTCTGTAGGAGCTGTACCCATGTGTTCTAGGGTCCTGTAGATCTGCCGGCTGTCGAGCTGTAGTACAATGGAATTGGCTGATACATGACCTGTAGAATGTGAGAATAGATGTCAGTTTATTACATTCTCAAGCTACCGTTTGAGACATCCGACTGTATGAATAAACTTTTCTGCAATACAAACTTTAAACGCGTTCCAGAACCCAGCGTTGATCCCGGCTATTCTGTGGCTCAACATCAGTACTTTTTACATGGTATGAAACAATGATTCTAATCACATCACGAGCCAAAGCCAAGACCTGTGTGTATTTCAGAGATGCTTTTAGCCGGGGGCACACCCTCCGATCATTAACTGACTCACACGTTGAGGGGGTTGTGCAAGATGGATAGCCTTACCATTCGCAGCATTCCCAATCCTGTTCTAATATCTCAGTTGAATGTCACGAGAAGAAAAGAATAAGTGCTGACACATAGGCACGGCCCCGTGATTCAATGGTCCAAGTAGCAGAGCCACCAGGGGGAATACACGCTATTTGGTTCCCATTCTGTGTACCCAATAGCACGTTTGAGCGACTGTTACAACTTGTAATCCTGTAGGCCCCATCTTCGACATGACGAACAGACCACTGCATGATTCAATACTCATGTCAAGCCAGTTAGCTAAAACAAACCTCTTGGGAACGGCTGCTCAGATTCAGTGGTTGCACCACCACCACAGTGTTTGCATCCTGTGGGCACGTGAGGTACGCATCGGCGGTATTGCTTTTGATCCGATATGTACCATCCAGAACACGCAAAATAGTATCGTCGTGTACTGGAGAGCGCTCTCTTGGTTTCGTTCCGACCAATTGATCTGGTTAATCATCGATCATCATTCAGCCATGCGCACGTCCTATTTGGAGGGAGCGTACCAAAGCGCAACTCAAGTGCGTGAAGCACACCACGGAATGCTTCCATTTGCAGTGGTAAGTTGGCCACATTCGCGCTTTGCGGTCGTGGAACAAGGTAAGCCACAGGAATGATATCACATAGATTGCGCAAGGTAATTATCCCATTTACGCCACTTGTCGCGAGGTAGCTGTTATCGGGCGAGAGCGCGATAGATCGTAGCTTTTGGCCCGGGTGGTCAAAAACGGGTCCAAAGCGCTGCCCTGTGGAAGTGTCCAAAATGGAAAGGGAACTACCAAAAAAGGAGGCAACGAATTTCTCATTGCTGGGTATGGCGAGAGACCCATGCGCTTCGTCTGCGTCCCCAGGAATTGTCCACTGGGAGATGAAGGTCCCAGTATCAACATAAATGTGCCTGACTATGTTCGAGGATGATGCAAAAATGCGCTGCGAATCATTCGACCAGGAGATGGTGCTGAGTCCACATGAAGAGACCAGGATGGTTTTGATCAAATGGCTAGTGTGAGCGTCGTAAATTCGCAGTTCCTCGTGGTTCAAGGTGGCAGTTGCGATATAATCCCCGTCCGGAGAGAATCTCAACCCCATGACGTTGGAGCTATGCCCGAGTGGGCCGGCGAGCCGTTGACCTGTCGTGATGTCCCAGACAAACACCCTTCGGTCTCTCCCACCCGTAGCAAACCTCGTCGAATCTGGTGAAATATCCACGGCCTCCACTTCCAGCGAATGCTCGCGCACTTGGAGCGCCCTCTGCCACGAATTCAGGTCCCACACACTAGCCATCCTGAGCTCCCCGCTGATGACCCACTTGCGATCGCTGGAAAGAGCAAGCGCACGAACGCATCCACTCCCTCTGATCGGGTCACCAACCTGCGAGCCATCGTCAATCCTCCATGTTCTGATCATTCCGTCCTCCCCACCACTCAGAAGATGTTCGCCATCCTGCAAAAATAACAGGGAGGATACGGTACTACCGCCGTCGATTCTGATTGGTCTCGCGTTGTCTTAGCGAATGGTCAGTATCCGTTCATCTCCGAATATACACTCACTCATCGTTAAACCACCCTCAGTTCACGCGTGCACAGGCCGCAGGAAGGAGTAGAAGCCTGAATTAAAGACTTCCCTTCTCGGTTGCCCTCAGCCCTTATCAACATGAGTATTCTCACGCACTTTGCCATCGTGTTATGGTAGGCAGGGATTCGTTCGCTTGATACATATGAGATGGAAATGCCCTAAACCGAACAGTGCTTAGCAGTTGAATGCGTAGCAGAGACTGTTGTTCGAATTGAGTACTGCTAGCAGCCAATAGTGAGCTGAATTAGATAAGCGTTTTATGTTGGACAATTGTTCCATTTCCATTTTTATCCTTTCTGCAAGAGGGTAGGCTGGCTAAGTTGAATAATCAAAGGTTTTGTACTAGACAAAATTACAAGACAACAGATAAAACAGATCACTCGTGCAATTTGCAAGCTACAGCATACACGGTTCAGCTATCCTGACCCGGTTCTCTTTCCGACGTACAAAATTCTAAACAGGTTGAAGAACCCAACGCTGATTTTGGCTATTCTGTGTTGAATAAAACATGTCAGCATTACCGGTATGTATGTTGACGACCATACCTACATCACGCGTCAACGCCAATACCTGTACGAGCGAAAAAAAAAGGGTCTTTAGTCGTAGGGTGGCAGTTCAATATCGACTGGCTTACACGTCGATGGCGCTGCGTAAGATGGATGACTGTGGCATTTGCAGTGTTTCCGATCCTGTATTAGGGCATAAGTTGAATTGTTTGGATAGTGATACATAAAAGCTGACACATAGGCACGTCCCCGAGGCTCGATCGTCCAAGTGGTGGAGTTGCTGAACGGATCACACACTAATTCATTCCCACTGGCAACGCTCAGCCGAAGAAGTGAGCCGCCCTTGCGACCTACAATTTTGTAGGCTCCATCATCAATTTGATAAACAGACCACTAGATAAAAAAAAAATTCAGCACACGCTCAATCAGTCAGAGAAGGGCAAGATGATAAACTTTTTGACAGTCACTATTTGAGTCCAATTGTTGAACAGTAATGGCTGCATCTTGTGGACACGTGAGGTATACATCGGCGGTGTGACTTTTGATCCGATAAGTACCATCTTGAATACATGTCTGAGTAGCAGCTACACGAACACGATCTCTCTGTACAGTGTTCCCTGAAAACTCATCTGGTTTTGGTTTTGGTTCAGTCGGACACAACTAAGCCTCGAGACGCACCAAGACGAGATTCGAGAACACGAAGCATGCCGCGGAACGCATTGATTTGCCGCGTCAAATTAGCACCATTGACGTTTCGCGCCCGTTGGACAAGATAAGGCATGGGAATGATCTCACTGAGATTTCGAAGGGTGATTGTTCCATATACGCCACCGGTTGCAACCCAGGTGTTATCACGAGAAAGCGCGATTGACCGTAGTTTTTGTCCAGGGTGGTCGAAAACGGGTCCAAATCGTTCACCCGTAGATGTATCTAAAAGTGAGAGAGCACGGCCGAAGAAGCAGGCGATGAATCGGCCATTGCTAGGTACGGCAAGAGTTGCTTGGGAATTCATTCCGGACTCGCCAGAAATTGTCCAAGTGGAGATGAAAGATCCGGTTTCAACGTAGATATGCTTGATATTGGTCAAAGATGAGGCAAATATGCGTTGCGAATCACTCGACCAGGCGATAGTATTGAGTCCCCAGCACATGACCGCGATAGTCCTGACCAACTGACCAGTGCGCGCGTTGTATATCCGGAGCGCCTCGCGAGCCCAGGTAGCCGTGGCAACATGTTCTCCGTCCGGTGAAAACTTCACAGCGACAACGCTGTCATCGTGCTCGAGTGGACCGAGTAGCCGTTGTCCATTCGAAATGTCCCATATGAATACTTTCGCATCTCTCCCACCCGTCGCAAACTTGGTTGAATCGGCTGAAATATCAACTGCCTCCACGTCTAGGGTGTGGTCGCGCACCCCGAGGGCCTTCCGCCAAGAGTTCGCGTTCCACACACTTGCTGACTTGTACTCCCCGCTGACAACCCACTTGCGATCTCCCGACAGTGCGAGGGCCCGGACGCGTTCACTCCCTTTTAGAGGAGCACCGACCTGCTCTCCATCGGCGATCGACCATTTTCTGATCATACCATCTTCGCCACCACTCAGGAGATGCTTGTCATCGCCCAAGAAAACTAGTGAGCGTACAGCACTACGCCCCTCGATTTCAATCGTTTTCGCGTTGTCTATCTAGATGGTCAGAATCGATCTATATCATAGCCCGTACTTACTCATCGTTCCGTATGACTGACAATGATAAATGAATAAGCGCCTGTTGGGGAAGCTGTATGAGCTGCATTCTTTGAGACTGACTAGAACCTACGCACCTAGAGGAAGTACGACCTAGGTTTGTCTGTGAGCGAAAAATTTAACAGAACCTACCTCCAGGGAGCACACGATGAAGCAGCGAGGCGGCTGTGCAGTCTACTTCTCACTAGGGAAATTCCTTCGACGGACGACACTTGGGACTATGGGTTGAGGGTCCCAACGAATGCCTTGCTGCCTGTTCTTTTCAATACAATCCTGTCTCACACACCAATTCACATATTATATCTGCAGTGCCCGGTCATTCTCCCTCAGTCTTGTAGGCAGGGTCAAAGTTGTTGATGTCCACAGTCACAGGTCCTCCGCCCGCTGTACAGTCACGTCAGTCAGTCACAGCGTTACAGAACGACAATGTCATAGTAAGGACAGCCTCGAAAGCAAAGCACAAGCGGAATACTAACATAACCCTACCATAGCACTTACCATAGCTTGTGTACCCTAGTGCCTCGCCCTCGTCACCACCCTCGCCTTCGCTACGGTTGCGTAATGGTAGTCGCGTCCTCTCCTTGGCGTCATCGCTGCTATGGCATGACCATGGCGTTGTGTGGTCCTTGCGCCCGCGGTGGTGGTGGTAGTGGTGCGCGTGCCTGCACTTCGCCTTCGTCGTCGTTGCGGTGCGGGCGCACAGTTGCACGGCAGTTGCCATCGCGATGGTGGTGGTGTTCTTGTGCCATTCGTTGTAGTGCTTGCGCTCCCTTTCGGTGGTAAGCGATCCCAGGTCAAGGACAGTACCCTCTGTAGAACCGAAGATGCTCCAATGATATGCCATCACAACCAAGTCACTCCCCTTGGCTTGTGCAACCAGCAGACATGCGTTATTGGGTGTCGAGCCGACACCGTGAGGGTCACGCTCAAGCTGTAGCTCGCGGGTCTAGTATACGGTCCGAGACTTCAAGCTCACTTCGGATATAGGAAACAAGTTCGGACGCACCGGAACTGAAGCGTCACCAGTGGTAAACACCTCCCGCTTGCCTCTGTGAATGGATCAACAGTAATTCTTTGGTACCGCTCACAAAATGTCCAGGACGAATAAACAAGGCCTCCGAATGGCCTGCGAGCTGGCTGACTTGCCTGTGACCCCCGGGTGGGGAGAAACTGTGAGGCACCGAAAACGGACTGTTTGAGGTCTGGGAGTGGTGGGTGGGTGCGACAAAAGGCGTGGTGCAGCCACGGCAGCAGACGAGTTGACAGGCAGGTGGAGGCGCAGGAAGAGAGGACGTGCGCCGCTTACCTACACTCGTCCATAGACGTCGCTTTGTGGCTCTGCTCTCGTGCCTCACTGTCTCAGACCATCTACCTTTAGCACGAGCGAACGACATATAGTCACCTCCGAAAATAACTATCATATACTATGCAGGGGGAAGGCCTCAGAGATAGCTTCGGACAGTTCAGGGTTCTTGTTGTTGGCCGGGCCAATGCAGGCAAAACAACTATCCTTAAGCGGATCTGCAACTCCACGGATGATCCGCTGATCTTCGGCGCGCGGGGCGAAATAGTACGGTTTTTTTTCTCGTTGGATTCAATATGGTATAAGACTGATGGTGTAAAAACAGGTTGATCCCGCTCGGATCAAGGAGTCGAGGGAGGTGAGCACAAACGGAGCCGTACGTCCAGAGCCTGGGCCCACCTGATGCATCCGAAGCGTGGCAACCATGATATCGAGAATGAGATGGTCTTCATAAGCGACCCAGGTTTTGTCTTTCATGACTCAGGGGGCTTCGAGGCTGGTGGCACGAGGGAATTAGACCAGGTGAAAAAATTCGTTACCGACCGCGCAAAGACAACTTTTCTCAGGCAACGAATCCATGCCATATGGTAAACAGACATAGCAACACTGGCCGTACACTAAAACTTTTCTGGCTAAATAGGTATTGCATTCCAATGGACCAGTACCACCGGGCCGTGCAAGCTGCAGAGGAAAAGTTCTTTGATGAATGTGACACGGGGAATGGTAGGTGTGGTCTACCCACATTTGTCTTGTCTAATTTACTATCCATCTGTAGTGCCTGTGGTGGTTGTATTCACAAAGTGTGATGCATTGAAGGCTGTAGTATACAGTAGACTCAAACCAGATGAAAAGAAACTACCTCGAGAAGCACTGCTTGTCAAGGTCAAGGAGTATGTAGACAAGATGCTAGAAAACAATACTGCATGGGAGAAATTGAAATCAAGAAGGTATCCTCCCAAGGAATGTGTCTATTTGCAAAGTATGTACAATTATCCTGCTTGTTGTGCTTCATTGACTATATTTTTTATGTAAACATGGACAAATCTGAGGATGGATGGCAGACTCTCATGCAGAAGACTGCAGAAGCTTTGAATGAGGAATCCTTGCAGAGGCTGATTGTTACCACTCAGCATTCCAACATAATGGTCTATATCAGGTATGCTATACAAAAGTGGGTGCTAGTAGTTAGATAAATCATTCAAATAAGCTAATAATCAACTTTTGTTGTGTTTGTAGTGAGCTAGTACCAGTTGTTGTTCAGAAACATGCTTCAACCTCATTTGGTCATGAAGAACAAAAGAGGTTGATTAAAGCAATTGTGGAATGGTTTCCATACACTACTGTAAGAGCACTTTTGATTGTGGTAATCTAATGTAATCTAATGTGTTAATATAGGAAGTAGGTGGTCCTACCACTACTAGAGAATTTATAGAAGTACTGATTCTTGCATTACTCTTGCATCATATGTTATGTAGTGAGCCAATAGCTTCAAATGGCAGTGACTATGAGGGCAACAACAAGATAGATGGCGAGGAGGAAGATGACAAGTGATAAGAAGATAGAGAGCACGACGTCCACTAGGATAGTCGTGAGAACAAGGACGGCGACTGAGATGAACATGGTGGTGAATAAAGGAGCCATCAAGGGCACGTGCTGGGATGACGGAGGAATGATGACGATGGAATCCTCTGGGCACGGCGGCGGAGTGAGGATGGAGCCACAAGAAGCTACAAGGCCCACACTAGGCGATGTAATGGTGAGATTAAGCTTAGGGCTACGACATGAAGTGCTAGGCTACTTATACTACCAGCAATGATGCACAGACCATGCTGACTAAGCACTATGTAAGGAAAGCCCTCAACCCTGGTGCAAGGGTTGACCTAATGGGGAAACGCCCTTAGCCTTGGGCGTAGCACGAGGTAAGCTATAAACAGGAATGGCCATAAGGCAGAAGCAAAGAGGCCTCATGGTGAACACGTGTACCGTACGTGTTAGGTAATACAAGGTGACCTAGGAGACAAGCGTTATCCTAAGGTCGGGAACTCAAGACGAAAAAGAGATCTAATCGTATACTATGGAGAGGGGCGGGGATTAGGAATAGGAAATGAACCGTTAGACTAAGGACTCCAATGTTAAGGCAAACACTGAGCATCCTGTCGTAAAACTGTAACATCATACATAGGTGGTAAATAATCTGATTCTTATTGAAAATTCATGGTGGTAATGATCTTTCTCTCTTTCACACACTCTTATTCTTATGGGGGGATTTACAATGGTGCTTAGCCTTATCTCTCCTACACCCTTATTTATAGTGGGTAAGTGGTTTGGTTTTTATTCATGGATTTATGGTGGTGCTGATTCTTGTCCCTCTTTTGCACTCTCATTCATAGTGGGTGAGTATCCTGATCTTTAATAGGAGATTTAGAGCAGTGTTGATGTTGATCCTTGACTTTCTTTTGCACTCTAATTTATAGTGGGTAAGCAGTCTGATTTTCATAAAGGGTCTCATGGCAGTCTGATTATTGTTTCTTCTTACACTCTTATTCATAGATTGTAAGCAGTCTGGTTCTTATTGGGGAGACTATAAATGTATTAATCTTCTCTTTCTTTTGCACTCTCATTAATAGGGGGTAAGTAAGTCTAATTCTCATCACAGGATTTATAAGAGTGCTAATTACTTCCTAACTGGTTTATTCTCTTTTTTACCAACAGGAGGTGTGTGACTTGATTAAGTTCAAAAATGAAGGATTCATATTTTTATTGGCAAATTCTTATTTATACACAGGTTGTAAGTGCCTTTTTTTCTTATCTATTGTTACGCTGGTTGTGTACTGAAGGGATCTTCTAGTCAAGGAGTAACCCAAAGACCTTAGAAGTTTACTCAGGAAGAACTAGGAACTACACTTGTATTGCGTAGAACTAGCTTGATGTTACTAAT
>JBBPJT010000624.1:0-17935 GCA_038088895.1 Xerocomus potaroensis
AAAAGCCTGGAAGAATATCCTATCATGTTATTCTTCTCTTCAAGAAGGGTTGGCTTTATGGCTGTGGCCACAAGGAACACCCCCAGACTGGTTTTGGATGCAATCTGCTCAGCAGAAAAACCAGGATAAGTAAAAATAAGAATATTGGCCATTATAGAAGAGAAACAGGTTTTATAATGTGTTAAAGCTGATTGAAGTGGAACATAGGGCATTCATAGTGCCTAGGATTATGTAATGTGCATAATTACACAGCCTGGTAACATAGCAACCATCAACAGGCGCAAAATTGGTATATTAATGGATTTAGGGTCAAATAAGTGTCCCAATGACATGTCATTTTAAAACAGCTGCCTCTCAATGGCATGGCAACCAAATCACATAACCAAACCTTCATTGGACAGGGAAGAGTAAGGGCTATCAATGACCCTGCAAGCATTTTACATAATTCCTTCTCACACTCTTACAAAAATCAAATGTTTCCAAAATGACCCAACATTGGGACACTTTTTTGAGCCACTGTATAAGCTGTAGGATAGTTGTCTTGTATCTTTAGTTTTGGTACTTTTGAATCATACCATATTGCAAAGCCTCTTTTCGAGTGCTAAGTAGTATGATCCCTGTCAAGATCTGTTACAATACCACTACTTTATTTCACCAATATGTAGACTTCCTTATGCTATACTTAGTTATCTTCACTATTCTTATCTTTTTCTCAACACTTCACACTTTTTTTGACTTTAGCTGGCTAGACCTGGTACCAACTACTTCTTTAGATTACTCCAAACACTAGGATGTGCAGTACCAACCATAGTATGGTCTGCACATAGTAGAACTATCTTATAAATAAGTAGGAATATATACCAGACACTCTAGCCTAATCCATTTGTACTTTTGTTGGCATTTAGTCTTTTAGACTTGAGCTGCAGAGTATTAAGGACAAGTCTCATCTTATTTTTGCCTTATCTATCTATCCTCTACTCTATCTCTTGCCAGTCTTATGGAATACTGTAAGATTGTCCAGCCAGTGTGGTACCATTAGTTTTTGAGGCTTAAGGTCATAACCAGATCAAGTAATCAAACAGGAACAAGATGTCATTTACTATGTCATTGATGGCTGCAATTGTCATGTTATGCTGACTGTAGGGTATAGAGTTGTGTTGGGAGTATGGCATAGCAATGTCCATGAGGAAGGGTTGCTGGTACTCACTGGATAAGGCTTGGTGGATAACTGCACAGACGTTGTGGTAAGAGGTCAAGTCTCTATTAGAACTCAGCATAGGAGTTCCAATCTATATACTACATGTGTGTGAACTATCTACCTATAATGGTGTATGTTCAACAAGTTGTTCACATAGACCGATTGGTAGTACTGGTAGTCCATGCTCAGCAAAAGGGTATCAAAAAATGTGCCAATTTGAATACCATCTAGAATAAAATCCAAGTTTGTCATTGTAGCAATACTGGGTCCCAGGTTGTTTGCAAGGATAAAGTATATGTACAATCCACTTCCTGTATGAAACCACTGTCACATGAAAAGCTGAAATAAAAAATCATGGAATGCATCTTCAAAAGCAAATTGGACTGATTGATCAATACTGGAAGTCAGATTAAATGTATTATCATACATTAGGAATTTTACAAAGTCTAATTTCAACTAATGTTGGCTAATGTTGGCTAATTGTAGCTAATTTTGGGTGAAATTAGTCAAAATTAGTCAAAAGTAGCTGAAATTAGTTGAAATTAGCCAAAATAGATTCTTGTAAAATTCCTGATGTACCATGTCCCATTGAATGCAAAGGAGGGGTCTGGCTTAGCAAGACATACTCCACACAAATTACCTCGATTCCAGATACTTGGAGAGGGTAGGTATCCTAGTGTCACAGGTCCGACTGTAACTGCATCATCGACAGTTACATTCTGAAGTACTGCGAGCGCAAAGCTTGTGAACAAAATGAAATATGGCTGCGTCTGCGCCGAAGTGCGCCGAAGAAAACAACCAATTTGCTATCATGCACTAGTCGGCAGTGGGAGGGGACGAAGGGTGGACTTTAGCCAAACAAACACCTGCTGTGTATCACATTGTCATCGCCGTCTAGGTGTTCTGATCGATTGTTGATTGCTAAATGAGGCTGTCCAAGCCGAGGGTCGGCGGCCCCAGAAGGCTGCCACCTGTAGAGCGCGATTTGCTCGAGCTATCAAGAACAAGTGCAGTTCAGTATCCACCAGGAAAACTCTGTGGCCTGTTTGTTAAAGGTAGCAAGTTCACCGTGTGTCGGGGGTCGGCCACTTGCCTGATGATGTGTGATGATCACCAAGATCAAACACCTGTTCACCACTAGCTGTGCGCCGAATTGAGATAAATGGACCAGAGTGCCCACTTCTCGAGCTCCAGTGCTCATTAACACTCATGGTCCCACTTTCTGTACTCGTCTGGAAAACCTATTTTATTCTGTTCATTGCCTCGGCTTTCGCTACTCCTCAAAATGTTACTGTCGACGATGCTGTCTTGATCGGTTCTGTAATACCAGCATACTTACCCTCTCCAAGCAACTGGAATCAAGGTAATGCGTGTCCCGGGTGCCTGGCCAAGCCAGATCCTTCCTACGCATATAATGGAACATGGCACGACGCTACCTATTTCCCAGAGACTGGTGTCGAACAAGCGATCGAATTCACTTTCACCGGTATGTCCCATACAGTGTGTCTGTGGCTACTGACATCTTCTGACAGGAAGTGCTGTGTACGTATTTTTCATCCTCGCAAACAATATCACGGATGTCGCTACTCTCACCAACATTATCTTCTATCTGGACGAGACCCTTGTCTGCACATTCGTACATACCCCATCGACGAGCACCGATTACCAATACAATGTGCCTGTTTACGTCAACGAATCCTTGATATTCGGCGAGCACAGCATGAGGATAGGGCCCGTTATTTCGGGAAACCGGGTGTTAATGCTATTCGACTACCTGGTCTATACGTGTGTTCTTTATCTCATCTGCGAAGGCCATTTTCATGGTTTTATTAGAACAGACACTACAGATAACTCATCTTATACCTCTCCGTCTCTGTCTGCATCTGCCACTCCATCTCTGTCTGCATCTGCCACTCCGTCTCCGTCTGCATCTGCCACTCCATCTCTGTCTGCATCTGCCACTCCGTCTCCGTCTGCATCTGCCTCTCCGGCTCCGTCTGCATCTGCCACTCCATCACTGTCTGCATCTGCCACTCCATCACTGTCTGCATCTGCCACTCCGTCTCCGTCTGCATCTGCCATAGCACATCGGAACATGGCTGCCATTGTTGGCGGGACGGTAGGTGCTGCTGCAGCGGTTTTGTTGACGCTCGCCTCTCTACTGTATTGTTGGAGATATACGAGACGCAAGGGTAGTCAGCGACTGCTTCGATCACAAAAGGATATTGTCCTCGGATCGCTTGTCCCATTGGACGCTTCTGCTACTCTCCCTACCCCTTTCAAGGGCACACAAGCCCGTCCTGTGGAATACCATCCCTTTGCAGTACGTGTTCGCGTTCACAGTGGCTCAGCCTCCAATTCATTCAGCCTGTTTATAGCCTGAGCCCATGAGTGTGCGGGCCCCAGTGACGCTGCTGTTGGCGATGCCGATGCCCGAAATAGGTCAGATTGCACAAATATCTTGACGCCTCTTTTTGTACAGCTCGATACTTATCTTGTTATTTTGTTGTTGAACATTTGGGTCCTACACGTGGTAGGACGTTTGGTACTTAAGTTTTTTCTCTTCTTTTTCTTTCTCTCCCTCAGCTCGTACTGCTACGACTGAGGTGATATCCTTTGTTCACATTGCCGCATCCATAAATATTGACATAACTACCTATAGCTAACGTAGTGTGCACTAGGTAGATTGAATACAGCTCGTACTGTGACGACTGAGCTAACGTAGTGTGCACTAGTTCTACAGTAGCGACCTCCAAGCCCTCTGATATCGACAAATCTACCTTCTACCGTCTTTGATAACACCGCCATTCTGAAAGAGGCTGAACAACTGAGAGAGGAAGCGTTTCGACTCCGCCATTTGCGGAAGCTGAGAATGGAGGAGGCTCCTAGATATTCCAAGCCCGATAAGTGACTTTGGAATCTTGCTGTAGGGGACCGTGTACTAGTGCGACCCGTTACGACGGAACAATGTGTTGCTACGCCCAGTTCCCGTTACTTGTTCCCAGGGTTGAGGTCAGACGGTGGGTAGTGCTGGTGACCCTAAGAGCGGGAATACCTCCCCCTGTCAGATGTACTCCCCATCAGACGCAACGGCATGGACGAGAGGAAAGCACGTTGGACGATGCCGAGGATGATCGACGAACCTCGTGATCCCCCCCGGACGATAGAGGCATGTTTGCTCCAGCCCCCTTTTAACGCTCGCGAGTCGTCCGTTGGTATCCAACCGCTCCTGCCCAAACTTACCGCGCACATCCCCAACGGCACGAACGAATGCTTGGACGACGACGACGAACGTAGTGGGGCTCGAGTCGAGGACGATCGAGGGCCGCGAGGAGGCGGTCGTTAGAGGGACAGTGGAGCTGCCCTACGATGCGAAGGATTTGTGAGCCATCGGTCCTCTCCGTGCGCGAACGACTGGCGCTGACGTGGGGTCGTGCCGGTCCTCCAAGCCGGGGAAAGCATCGCGAGGAACTCGTCGCAATAGTCACATCGGGAATATTACAAGAGTCTTACTGAGCTAATTTCAACTAATTCTGGCTAATTTCACTCAAAATTAGTTAAAATTTAGTTAAATTAGCCAGAATAAGCTAACAATTAGCTAATTAAGATTCTTGTAAAATTCCTGATGAAAAAGGCCTTGATCAATCAATGTCGTGTGCGAGTGAAAACTATCAGTTCATATGGTGATAGGTAATCCACTGACCTAGTATGTTGAAGACCAGTCTGTATGGATTTTGAATGGAACGAAACACGATTCTGTTGGCGATAGCGACATCCAAGATCGGACAGACTTCTCGACACAGATTCGTACAGCTAGATACCATCCTTGCTATTGTTGTTCTGTTGGAAATCCAAGCGCGCGCGCAGTCACGACCGGCACCGGAGCGACGCTATTACCGGAGAGCGCGCGGACGAGAGCGCCACCGCAGCGCATCGACGTCATATCGTATGGGCTACGTTCGTAGCATTCTCGCGTATGTGCATTCCATCGTATACCAGTGCGATTCCGGGTACTCGAATACCCAGGTATTTAGCATATGATTTAGTTGTACAGTATATAAGACTTTCTGTTCGTACTAGAACACCTCAGTCCGTTGCATCACGCGCACGACTGAGATTATCGTATCTAGTCGCGCGCTCACCGATCGGTACCTGTATTCCCACACCTATCTCCTATAATATTAGGCCTCTATAGTATAGTATAAAGGTAGAATACTCTATGGGCAATAAACGATAGTTCTACCGCCCCAATCACTTCGACTATACTCGTCCCACTATAATATCTACGGTACATGCAAGGAGCATCGACGCTGCCTATTTAGGTTGTTCTTTCACACACACAGACCGCACATCAATCGTTCAGCCATTGCAGCAGACACGACCGAGGTACGCGTTCTGCCACACTTTCTTTACGCTTTAACTAATTCATCAATAGTCTCATATTTAATATATTCTGGTGTCACGAGTCCGGCTGTAACTGCATCGTCGACGGTTACATTCTGAAGTACTGCAAGCGCAAAGCTTGTGAACGAAATGAAATACAGCTGCGTCTGCGCCGGAGAGAACAACCAATTTGCTATCATGCGCTATTCGGCAGTGTGATGGGAGGGGACGAAGAATGGACTTCAGCCAGGCAAACTCCTGCTGTGCATCTCATTGGCATCGCCTTCAAGGTGTTCTGATTGATTGCTGAGTGCTAAATGAGGTGGTGCAAGCCAAGTGTCAGCGGCCTCAGAAGGCTGCCACCTGTAGGGCGCGATTTGCTCGAGATATTATGAACAGGTACGGTTCAGTATTCACCCAGAAGACTCTGGGCACTGTTTGACAAAGGTCAGCCAGTTCACCATTTATCGAGAGGTCGGCGTCTTGTTCGATGATGTATGATGCCTGTCAAGATCAGAACGCTTCCGTTCACTTCTAGCTGTGCGCCGAATCTCCTTCTAATTGCCATGTACGAGATTCCTTGTCCCGACGGCCTACCTCCCGGACTCAAGCGCTCATTAACATCCATGGCCCCACTTGCGGGACTTGTCTGGCAAACCTATTTTATTCTGTTCGTTGCCTCTGCTTTCTCTGCTCCCCAAATTATTACCATCGACGATGCTGTCTTTATTGGTTCTGTAATACCAGCATACCTACCCTCTCCAAGCGACTGGGCTCAAGGTGACGCATGTTCTGCGTGTCTGGCCAAGCCAGATCCTTCCTACGCATACAATGGGACATGGCACGACACTACCTATAATCCACAGACTAGCGTCGAGCAAACGATCGAGTTCACTTTCATAGGTATGTCCTCTAGTCGGTTTGTAATTTCTCTTGTAATAGTGATATCTTCTGACAGGAAGTGCTCTGTACATGTTTTTCATCCTCGCAAACAATATCACGGGTGCCACCACTCTCACCAACATCATGTTCTATCTGGACGAGATCCTTGTGGGCACATTCGTACATACCCCATCGACGAGCACCGATTACCAATACAATGCATCTGTCTACGCCAACGAATCCTTGATGTTCGGCGAAAATAGAGGTACGTTTGGTCCAGCCCCCTTCTAACTCTCGCGGAGTTCGTTGGTATCCAACTGCTTCCATAGCGCGTACCTCAAATGACACGAATGAACAATCGGACGACGACGACGACGAACGTAACATGGTAGGGCTCGAGGCGAGGACAATCGAAGGCCACGAGGAGGCAGTCGTGGGAGGGGCAGTGGAGTTCCTCTACGACGCAGACGGCCTGTGAGCCGTCGATCAACTCCGTGCACTAACAACCGGCGCTGCTAGGGAAAGCAACGTGAGGCTACAAGCGTGAGAATGATGAATAAGAAGGTCACACGCAAGTCTAACACGACGCAGAGAACTGGTGGAGAGCGGAGCGCGCAACATACTTACTAGAGCTATCTGCTCTCTGCTTCCTGAGCGATGAGTGAAAGTCGCATGCCTTGGATGGGTCGGCCGACATAGTTTCCTTATTCGGCTTACTCACATTAATAAATTTGACCATACTTGGTCGATCATAGTCATTCGTTGACGAGTGACGACGGGTAACCAACCGACCTAGTATATTAAATGAAGAAGACCAGTCGGTATGGATCTTGGGTGGAATGATAACAATTCACACACCAGGCAAATCAATTGCCGTTCAGTGATGCGAGGACTTTGCGTGTAATGTACATCGATGTGGTACAGAAATATTATAACAACAGGATGTATTAAGAGGCATAATTCCAGGCAGTATACTGTCCTAGCGGGTTTTTGACTCAACTTCGAGAGCAGGTTTTGGGAAATGGCGGCTGTCTACCTCAGCGGCCCGCTGCGCCGTTGCTAGGCAAACCACTCTACAGCGCATCTTTTCAGCCGCCCTGGGAGAAATACTCAGGTAGCGCTTCAGATCCCAATTCAGAGTCATCTCTCTGATCTTGAAGACGACGGAGTCGGGCAACTTCTTCGGTAAGTATTCCAACTTGTTGTTCGAGAACCTGTGGGTTGCTTCTGTTAGATGTAACGTTCGATGAGGATTGTGTAGGCATGGAAGGCAGGTTCGAGGATTCTGCGTTCTCCCATGATCGAGAAGAAGTTTGTTTACGGCTAGGTTCAGTCTATCAAACGGATGAGCGGCTCCATGTCCGTAAAATAGGTTGGCACTCGCACCTCCCTGACCATCAACGTTTGACCAATAACCAATGACGAGGTACCCTGAGTTGGCGTCCGAGCCATATGAGAAGGCGCAACAAATGGCTCCACTGTAATGGGAGGATTGAGGGCGGAAGATTGGTCGCCGTTGTGTCTCTTGTGTCGCAGGTACAATATTGCGCATGCGGCAATCAATGCAAGAGCAGCCACACCTCCAGCTATACCACCAACGATAGCTCCGACGTTTGTTTGGGTCGATGAGAGTCCTGATGACGAGAGCGACGGCGATGAAGACGACGTAGCGGGGCCGCTGGTCTGCGTGCTTGTCGTGATGCTCACATCTGTGCTAACATGACTTTGGTAAGAATGACCAATGCTGGACAAGATGTAGTGACGAACGTGTAGATCAAGTAATCAAACAGGAACAAGATGTCGTTCACTGTGTCATTGATAGCCGCAATTGTCATGGTATGCTGGCCGTAGGGTATAGAGTTGTTCACATAGACCGATTGGTTGTACTGGTAGTCCGCACTCGACGAAGGGGTATGAACAAACTTGCCAATTTGAACGCCATCTAGAATGAAACCAAAGTTTGTCGTTGCGGCAACGTTGGCTCCAAGGTTGTTTGCAAGGATAAAGTAGATGTACAATCCGCTTCCTATATGGAACCACTGTCATATGGAGAACTCGAATAAAAGGGCATGGAACGCACCCTCAAAAGTGAATTGGATTGTTTGATCAACACCGGAAGCCGGATTAAATGTACTATCGTGCCATGTTTCGTTGAATGCAAAGGAGGGGTCTGGCTTAGCAAGGCATACTCCACATGGATTACCTTGATTCCAAATACTTGGAGAGGGCTGGCATCCTGGTATCACGGGTCCGACTGTGACTGCATCGTCGACAGTTACATTCTGAAGTACCGCAAACGCAAAGCTTGCGAACAAAATGAAATATAGCTGCGTCTGCGCCAGGGAGAACAACCAATTTGTTATCATGCGCTAGTAGGCGGTGGGAGGGGACGAAGGATGGACTTTAGCCGGAGAAACTCCTGGTGTGCATTTCATTGTCATCACCAAATTTTTTTTTGATGCCTTCAACGTGCCCGAATTAACTGTAGTGATGATTCCACGGGGCGGTCCAAGCCCAAGAGCCGGCGGCCTCAGAAGGCCGTGGCCTGTAGAGCATGAGAACGAGTGTTAGTCAGTATACACCCAGAAAACTCTGGGCACTGTCTGACAAAGATGGGCAGAATTTTTTTGGGTGAATATCGATGAGGTAGGAGTCATAATCGATTGATCCCGCATGATGTATGTTATACGTAACTATTTCAACTTAAAGTGACGTTGATTCGTCTATCGCGAGTGACAGTGTGCCAAACTCTCCTTGTGCACGAACTGTTCAGCTTTCATGATGCTGGCAGATGGTGTTTGGAATTTATTTTCCATGATAGAATGGCACATTGGTACATTTGGCCTGCACTGTGTTAGTGTAAAAGTGTATATTTTTGGTGGGCTGTAGGTACACTGGCATCACAGATCTAGACATGACTGTATTATCAGTAATTATCAGTTCTAATGGTCAGCAGAAAGGAGTTAGGTCAAATGAGTGGTGAAGATGATGGGTCCTATTGTGTTGATGCAAGCAACCCGAATATGGTAGATGATGCACACAATAGTAAATGACCACAGCATGTCATAGGGATTATACACACAATTGAGTCATCAGACATCATCAGCCGGTAGAGGAGTCCATCTCCTATAGTATTAGGCTCCTATAGTATAGTATAAAGGTAGTATAATATTCTAAGGACAATAATAAGAAGTTCTACCAAATGTTATGTTTTATCTTCCCACTACCCCTTTTTCCAATTATCTTTCCCTGATCTTTCTTCTTTTGGACATATGAAAGTCTTTTTATTGTCTTATCTTTCCTTCTCAGGGTCTGGACGCTATTTCTGTTCTAAGCATAGCTTCTCACATGCTTCGTAATCCTTTTTATCTCCCTTAATTGATGGTTGCTTAGATACCCTTGACTATGACTTGACTTGACTCAGGATAAGTCATTCCACAGTAGACACTGCTTGGTCCATGCACCATCCTGATACATATTTCAACCTTAGCACAATGTACAGTAGACCCTAAGTAGAATCTCCCTTGTATCTTGTGACCTACTAGTCAATAGATCCACCAGTTTCTCTCGACGTCTTGCCCAGCATCTCATCAGACGGTCTACTTTATCAATACTTTGATCTAAGTCCTCTGGCTTGTGTGTGAGAATACAGGTACTGATTTGGGGAGTGCACAACTAAGGAAATAGACTCAGTCGTGCACGTGATGTAACAGACTGTATATTCACCTAAGGAAATAGACTATATATGAATAAGCATAAGCTAAATAGAATGATAGATGGTCAACTCACCTCAGTCGTGCACGTGATGCAACGGACTGAGGTGTTCTGGTGCGAACAGGAGGTCTTATATACTGTAGAATATACTAAATAAAACATTGTATTCAGGTCTGTGCAATCCCGAATATATGGTACAACACTGGAAAATGAACTGCGATCAATCAAGCCTATGCTCAAACTACAAACCATCATATCGTCCTGATGTCAGCAAACAGTGGTGGCACGATGGCGCATCAGTGCCCCAGTGATGTGTTCCGTCCGAGTACAGCCATGACTGCACCTGTGCTTGGTGCTCCAACACTCCCCCTCAAGCTGTGCGCAGTCCGAGTTCGGCCGTGAAGTGCTTGACTTTTGGAGATGGTAGAACCTTCGTCAGCGTGTCTGTGATCATATCGTCTGTCGGACAGAAAACTAGGCGAATTTTGCCTTCTTCGACGACCCAGCGAATAAAGTGGAAACGGATGTCTATGTGTTTGGTACGTGCATGATATTGGTGATCCTTCGCGAGCACAATAGCGGACTGATTGTCCGAGAAAAGTGTGGTGGGTTCGCCGGCCGGGATGAGCGCATCGACATGGAGTTCCAACAGTAGCGATTGGAGCCATAGGGCCTCTTTTGTGGCATGAGTAGCGGCGATGTACTCGCTTTCTGTTGTAGACAGCGAGACTATTTATTGGTTCTTCGACGCCCAAGAAACAGCTCCTCTGTCGATCAGGAATGCGTATCCCGATACGGTGCGTCGATCTTTGGCCATACTGCTGTTAGCGTCAGAGTATCCTGCGAGTGCCCTTTCGATACCTCCGTAAGTGAGCTTGAGGTTCATCGTCCCGAGCAGATATCTATAAATGCGGCGAATGGCATCCCAATGGGGCATGCCCAGGTTGCTAGAAAAATGAGAAACGGTGGAAACGGCATACGAAATGTCAGGCCAAGTTCCTAATGCGGCGTACATGAGCGAGCCTACAGCTTCCCAGTAGGGAATATGCTTCATCGCTGCATGCTCGGTGCCAGTCGCGGGAGATTGTGCGGTGCTCAACTTCACATGCGGTTCCATTGGCGTGGACACCGGCTTGAGTTCTTTGAATCCAAAACATTGAGTGATTGACTCGAGGTATGAACATTGCAATAATGCGATCGTTCTATCTTCTTGATTGTGTGTGACCTCTATTCCAAGCAGCCAATGAAGTTCGCCGAGATCAGTGATCTCAACGTGCTCCTTTATTTGTGCCTTGAACTCTAAAATGAGAGTGATGGTGGTCGCAGCAATGGTGCAGTTGTCGACATGGACTACGATGATAATGAAATTCTTTCTGTTTAGCTTGATGAACACAGCTTGATTGATCTCACACTGCCTAAACTTCAAGATCCTGACGAGAATCTCGACCAATTTTTGGTACCATCTACGGCTGCTCTGTTTGAGTCCATACAGCATCTTAAGTAAGCGGCAGACGCGGCTTGTAAATCTTGGGTCGGCATAACCCGGTGGCTGATGCATGTAGATGCGCTCGTCCTCTTGCAGTTCTCCATTTAGATATGTGCCCTTGATGTCAATCTGATGAAGTTCGAGATCTAATCTGGCGGCGAGTGCAAGAACAGTATAGATTGACGCGAGCTTTGCAACTGGTGCGTATGTATCGAAATAGTCGACACCCAGTACCTGTGAGAATCCTTGCGCTACAAGGCGTGCCTTGTAACGTACAATGTTCCTGGCAGCATCCTTCTTCGTGTGGAATACCCATTTTGAGCCTACTATGTTTGCACCAACTGGTGGATCAACAAGCTCCCAAGTCCTGGCGTTCTTGAGTGTGGCAAGCTCCTCCTGAATACCCTTCTCCCATTGAGGCCAGTCAGGGCATCTTTTTGCTTCAGCGAGTGAACTGGGTTCGAGTGCTTCTGCCTCGGCAATCATATCGTTGAGTGCGAGTGCGATCTCGGCATCATCTACTGCGGTGAGAATCTGATCAGCAGTTCCCTCCCCCTCAAGCGTTGTAGGCCCACCATCTATGTCAGGTGGTACTTCTGCAATGGGATCAGGGAGTTGCACTCTGCGAGGTATGGTCATATCGGCCAACTTGCTGCTGATGATATCAAGTATGTGTTGGCTGGGCTGGCGCACCCATTTGGGACGCACCTGGGAGGTAATAGGACTGGGTGGCGCAGGAGCAGGAACGTGTGTCACGACGACACGTGGTGTACTCGGTGCCAGTGGAGATCTGTGGATGTGTGGGGCCTTATGTACATATGGTTGCATGAAATCGTCTTGGCGGGCCAATTCTCCCTCCCCCTCGATATCGCATGGCATAGAGCCCCAGTGCACATTCCTCTCAACACTGACTGTTCGTTTCATCAGCCAGAACACCCGGTAAGCGTTTTCCGTCTGCCCATCAATTCCGATCCATCTGACTTTCTCCACTCTCCAGGCGAGCTTATCGCTGCCCTCTTTCCGCACGTAAGCCTCACTTCCCCATTCTCTAACTCCACGCAGATCTGGTTTATGCCCAAAAGCGATCTCATATGGCGTTTGGCCATCTAGGACCTTGGTAGGGGTCCGGTTTTTCAACCAGATCATATGATGCGCTGCCTCACCCCATAGGTGCTTGGGCAGGCCACTTGCGTGTAACAGCGTGCACACGTGCTCCAGAATCATCCAATTCAGTCGTTTGGCAATGCCGTTGTGCTGAGGTGTATTGTGCACCGTGAATTGCTGCACCATCCCCTTACGTTGTAGATACGCTGTGAATTCTTTGCTCTGGTATTCTCCTCCTCTGTCAGAATGGAGCACTCGGACCTTTGCGCCGAGCTGCTGCTCAAGCCAAGCCTCGAATGTCTGGTACGACGCAAATACTTCGCTCTTTTGTTGTAGCATGTACATATACGTGAGCCTTGAGTAATCATCTGTAAATGTAATGTAGTAACGTTTGCCACCAAGGGTTTCTATTGGCGCAGGTCCCCAGACATCTGACCAAATTAGGGCGCCAAGCGTCTTGCTCCACTCACCCTCACACGCCTTTGCTATCAGCTTGCGTGTCACTTTGGCGTATGTGCATGATTCACAGAAAATAGTATCATCTTTGATTTGATTGGCCTTGATCCCGTCCACCAGTCCGTCCTCAACCAGTCGTCAAGCCACGGAGGGCACAACATGCCCAAAACGGTGATGTAGGTCCATTGCTGTGATAATTTCGGCAGCAGCACTAGCGGTCTCATAATCCTGCACAACACAGTATAACCCTTTTGGGTTGCATGGTATCTTTCCAATTATGGCTCCGTCTGTCCCACGGATGGTGCAAAAACCCTTTGCGAATGTCGTCAACAGCCCAAGCTCGTCCAGACGACCGATTGAGATGAGTGTATAGCCGACTTCAGATGAGTAGAGTACATCCATAAGTTGCAAATGCGATGTCGTTGATCCGTTTGGCACTTCTATATTCATGTCGCCAACACCTGTCGCGACGAACTTCTGGCGGTTTGCTGCCATGAACGACCTATTTGGGATGTCCATGAGGCTTTCGAATCTTTCCCAATAAGGTGAGATGTGGCGTGTGGTACCTGAATCAAACAGCTCGATTTGGCTAGCTTCTGCCATACCTCCACCTGTCACCTTCATAGCGACATTTTCAGGCTCCATGGCAGGGTCCGCCCAGTCAACAGGTATCTCGCCTTCAACTTCTGGCGTACTAGATTCCTCTGGGTCCCAATCTAAGTCTGCTCTGTCCTTGTCCGAAACTGAGAACCAGTCTGAGCAATCATCTTCATTGTCTGATTTGATGGGTGTCAACTCTGGGATTGATTTGTTGTTACTCCACTCATCCAAAACTCCGAAAATGCCATTTTCTGAGTCAGTGTCTTCTTCGGCTGCGTTAGCAATGCTTGATTTGGAAGTTTCCGATTTGGAAGTTTCCGGCTTCTTGTCATCTTTCTTGTTATGGAAAGCGGCCAAATGCTCTGTCGAGCTGCATTCCCAGCATTTGTGCGGGCCTCATTTCAATTTGCCCTGCCCATCGCCATCGCTATTACACCCCTTGCCCTTGCCATTGGAGCCCCTGGACGATCCAACAGCCATAGCTTCATCACGATCCTTGTCCTTGTCTCCCCGCACTGGGTACTTCACCTTTTGGCAATCGGCTTCTTCAGCGATAACAGAAATTAATGTATCCGGATCTAGTGTTTTTGTTGTACTAAATAAGCAAGCGGCGGTGAGCTGACTCGATGCAAAGTTCGCAAGTGAGTTAGGGAGCGATTTGATAATGGTAGATTGGTAATCTTTCTCATCGATATCGACGCCTACCGCCGATAGCTCCTCTTGTTTCGTTCTCAGTCCATCCAGGAACTGACGGATGTCACCCCCTTTTGGCAACCTAGAATCCAGGAACTGTGTACGCATATCGGTTTGTGCGTACACCCCCTTCTGGGTGTATTCAGTTTCTATATTGGTCCACATCTCAGCTACGGTCTTCTGTTTTTGGACCTTCAGCGTGGTCGAGTCTGGGATGTGCTGTGTGAGTAGGTGCTTCGCCATATGTTCGTCTTTGAGCCATTTCATGTTTGCTGCGATCTGCTCAGCTGTCAAAACTGAAGTGCTTGTAGCTTGATGATTAGGGTTTTTGTCACTTCCATCAAGGTGCCCCCATAACTCCTTAGCCCCGACTGCAACCTGGAAGTGAAACTTGAAAATCGCCCAGTTCGTGCCCTTGACATCGAGCTTAGGAACATTGCTTGGCAGGGTATCTGTGGTAATGGTGGCTGTGGACATTTTGACAAAAAAGGTTTATCTGTGTGACGAAAGTGGTAATCTTCGTTATCAATCAGCAAGAGCAGGGCTCATAACCTGTGAGAATACAGGTACCGATTTGGGGAGCGTGCGACTAAGGAAATAGACTCAGTCATGCGCATGATGCAACGGACTGTATATTCACCTAAGGAAATAGACTACATACAAATAAGCATAAGCTAAATAGAATGATAGATGGTCAACTCATCTCAGTATGCTTCTCACTAGTTGAGAGCTATCTACGCTCCAACCATTCCACTGAGATATTTTCCCCCTCCCAAATCATCCGACTCTATTGTGTCCGTTGAGGACAATGACGAGCTATATCAAGTAGATCGCGCCCCATCTCCTCCAGTACAACTCTTCCCTCCTATCCCAGATATCGACGTTATGAACAACCCAAACGTCCCAGCTCCCCTCGATGTAGTCCCTGTACTCCCTGCCCAGGCTCCCTTAATAGCCAAATCGAAAGCTGGTCTTCCGGAGGCCTTCTCTGGCGAAACCAAAGACGCCATTCATTGGGGCCAGTCGATGGCTGCATACTTTAAGTTGAATCCCCGTCACTATGAATATGACGGTCCCAAGATCCTGGTCACGTTAAGCAAACTGATGAAAGGGAGAGGAGTCCCTTTTGCTGAAAAGTGGTACCATCTTCTGAACAATACAGAAATCCCAGACAATGAAAAGACATATGACCTCATAATGGAGGATTTTAACAAAACGTTCTATCCATACAACTTCAAGGAGGAAGCGCGTAGGAAACTCCTAGCAACAAGGCAGAACCTGCACGATCGAGACGAAGGCTTCCAGAACTACCTTGCAGACTTTCAGCTGCACGCTGCGCGCAGTGGAGTAACAGATCAAAGCACCCTCATTGATGCCTTTGCTGTGGGACTTGACCCCCAGTTAAGTCAGATGATCCTCTCTATGGGGACTCTTCCAGATACCCTCGACGCCTGGGTTACCGCTGCCGCAAAATTCCATGCTCAACAACAATGAATCAGGGCAATCCGTGCTGGTGGATTGCTCCAGCTAGGGCTCGGACAAACCCAAGACCCAAATGCCATGGATGTGGATTCAGTTACTATGACTCCGGTGAATCGGGCAAAACACCTACGTGAGAATAGATGTTTCACTTGCCATAAAATCGGTTGCCGAGCAAGTAACCACTGAGGACAAGGAAGTTCCCCATGACCCACCAATCCCTTTCGCTCCCGCAACCCGTTCATTCCTACCCACAGCGCCAACACCTCAGGAAACTCCCCTGCACGAAACAATCCTCACCTGACCCCCATTCACACAGTCCACACGGAACCAGAACCATCCCCCCTTGATCAATATATAAACCAACTTGTTGAAAAAGGCACCACCATTGAGCAAATTCGTAACGTGCTCACAGCATGCTATGACGGAAACACTGAGTTGGAAGAAAAAGCCCAAATCAAATTAGCCATACAGAGAGGAAAGGATTTTTGAAACAGGAGAGATTGCGGTCAACCACTCATCTCCCTATTGACATTGTAGCCTCTGTACATCATACTGGAATCAATGAATCGTCTATGCAACTTTCCCTCAGATTGTACGGAGCAACTACAACAGTTGACGTTCAAGCCCTTGTAGACAGCGGAGCGACCGGAAGTTTTATCGACGAAACCTTTGCACAAAAACATCACTTCCCTTTTACTAAACTCGCCAACCCACGCATCGCACGAAACGTAGATGGAATGATAAACCAAAGCAGTGTTTTCCAATACCAAGTATCCTTAGCCATGAAGATTGGAAAAAAGGTGTATCCTTGGGATTTTTTGGTCCTTTCCCTTGGAAAAGAACAGTTGATCTTAGGACTGCCCTGGTTACGAAAATCCAACCCACAAATTGATTGGTCTACGGGTGATATTACTTTCCCAGACAACAAAGAAGCACGATATCTCTCCACCAACGTAAACCCGAACATTGAGAAACTATGGAAAAAACGGTTTGGCCCCCCTGAGGAACAACTTCAGAAGGTTACCCTCGCGACCACTTTAGCTCAACAAGCAGAGAAAAAGAACATCGAACTGCCCACACCATTTAAAGAATATCAAGACGTCTTTTCCGAACCACCAGCTGGCCAACTTCCCCCTTCTCGACCATTTGACCATGCTATTACCTTGACATCATCTTTTGTTCCGTGTGTGGCAAAAACATACCCCCTAAATCCTGCGGAACAGATGGCCTGCTGAACCTTCCTAGACGAAAATCTGAAAGCTAGAAGGATAGTTCCTTCCAAATCCCCACAAGCGTCTCCCTTCTTTTTTGTGCAAAAGAAAACAGGAGATCTCTGTCCTTGCCAAGACTATCACTATCTGAATGAACACACTGTGAAGAACGCCTATCCCTTACCCCATATCTCATCTCTCATCGACCAACTGAAGGAATCCACTATCTTTACCAAGTTTGACGTTGTTATGTAGTGAGCCAATAGCTTCGAATGGCGACAACTACGAGGGCGACAACTAGATAGACTGCTAGGATAAGAATGACGATCGAGGAGACAATGGATAACACGACGTCCACTAGGATAGTCGCGAGAGCAAAGACGACGATGGTGATAAACGTGGTGGCGATGGAGTAGCCGTCGAGGGCTTGTGCCGGGGATCGAGATATACGGGGAATCCTCAGGGCACGACGGCGGAGTGAGGAGGAACGGATGGCGATGAGATCCTCAGGGCACAACAGCAGAGTGAGGAAGAACGGATGGCGATGGAATCCTCAGGGCACTGCGGCGGAGTGAGGAGAAGACCACAAGAAGCTACTAGCCCACACTTAGGCAGGTAACAGTGAGATTAAGCTTAGGGCTACGACATGAAGTGCTCTACTACTTATACTACCAGCCATGGCGCACAGACCATGCTGACTAAGCACTACATATGGGAAGCCCTCAA
>JBBPJT010000625.1:0-17915 GCA_038088895.1 Xerocomus potaroensis
TTTCTCTTGCGTTGATGGCCTCGAGCTTGTGGCCCCGACGATTCACCTTACCATCATGTGTCCCTCTACGCGCAAGACGTACGGGACAGTCATGGGATATGCGTGTAACCCTGCCGGAAAAACTGTCGTCCTTGAATACGCTTTCGGACGACATCCTCATGGAGGTTTTTGGCTACCTGGACATCGAGGACATTCTTTCCCTACGACAAGTACGTTTCTGCATTCTAGACCCTTGCGCGTATCGACATCGTGTACGACAGGTTAGCAAGCTCTACTACAATCTCACCCACCAAGGCATCATTTGGAAGAATTTTCTCAAGCGCATCGGCTCCAATGCTCCACAGCTTCCACCATCCCATCGTCATTCACCTCAGCGTATGACCTCTTTTGAAGCGGAAAGGCTAGTCACGAGGTCGATTTCACTGCAAAAGAATTGGTTGTCACCCAATCCTTGTCCCTTGTCTCGCGATTCTTTTCAAATCCACCGTCTCATCCAGTCAATGGTCGTTCTCCCCGGAGGAAAGTATATGGTTGCCTCCGTGTGCAACGTCGCTAAAACACATTATTCTATAATCGTATTTGCACTCGATCACCGCATAGGCGGGGTCGTCCCCCTGGCGGAGACGCCAGTCAAGCGAAAAGCTTATAACCTTAAAGCCAAATATATGACTATCGATGGAACACCTAGCATAGTCATTGCATATATTCGTCGCAAAATGTCTTCCCGCTATAACGATTCTGGGTGCGTCGTCGTCGACTACAAATTGGTTTACCTAACTCGGTTGAACAGTGTGGACCCATCGATATATAACCCCATCTTGGAAAATCCAAGAAAACCGATCGATCCGCCTGTGCCACTTCAGTATGCGTGTACATGTATACAAATCTCCCTCGACACTCTTGATGCATTGTCGGACCCCCGCCTTGTGCCTGGTTCCACCGCTTTCTTTCGCTTTGCCGCATCACAGCCACCACCATTTCGTCTCTTGTGCGTTTTGCGGAGTAGCTCCGAACTCGGAGCTGTCGATCTTGCCGTTATTGAGGGCATACCGACAGTAGCAGTCGTGAAAAACAGTGAAACTATCGTTTTCAAGGAGCTGACTGGTGTTGGTATGCTCTCCACACTCTGTTGTGCCAGAGAAGAACCCTATTCCTCGAATGTGAGTGATCGTGGTGAGCGCTGAAGACAACCGTGCTCATCGGTGATTGCGGCCAGCATCATCAAATTTGTAATATGCGCATTCTGCCTCACCAGGGCCAAATCCTCGTTCTCCGTGCTGTCAAACTTCCTACAGCACCTGCCATCGAATACGCAATGGGAGCATCGCCAAATACCCAAGATCTCATCACAATTTCCATGTTTAACATTCCAGACTTTGGTGACAACGAAATGCAAGGCGCATTTGCACAACAAACCATGAGCTTCCGGGCCGACGACGTCGAAGGCATCCAAATCACAGACCCAAGTGACTACGAAAGTATCTCGTGCTCGAATCCAGCCGACGGCGTCGAACACCCACCCGTCACCGTCTTTTATCGCAGTGAAGGCGGTACCCGATTCCACGAACTCGTGATCAACCCCACCCCCCGTCACTTCTTACCCAAGAGCATGCTCTCGACGCCACACTACTGGCTAGGCAACCTGGTCGCAGGTAATCACCACGTGGTCACATGGGAAAGCGAAAAAGAGCGAGGGATCTGTCGCGGGTTCGTGCTCGCCGGAAACCAACGCTCGCTCGTGTACGTCACGCGCACACAAGACATCTCCGAGCGGCTCTCCATCCGCGGGTTCTACAGCCACGTCTCCGTGAGCGACGGGACGGCCGGGTACACGACGGCGAAGCAGGCGCTCTTCCACAACGTCACGCGGGGGACGATGCGTACCCGGGAAGGCGTCATGTGCAAGTTTACCATGTCGCCCGACTTGCGCGCAGATTTGCGTGCGGGGGTGAAAGCGATCGCGTGGGACGAGGGGACTGGGCGTGTCTTTTACGTCAAGCCGGATGATTCATGTCTTCATGTCGTTGATTTTGCCAAGGCGCCTGTGCAAGGTGTGTATCACCGTCGATTGTTTGCTTCTCCGTCCGCTTCTCTTTCTCACTTGGTGTTGCCAGCGCCCGATGGTCAGCGGCGGCCGCTTCCTCTGGCTGATACGCGCATGCTCGACTTGTAATGTTATTACGGACCCTTGTGTGTTTTTTCTTTCCTCGTGCTATCCACGCTGTTGCTCTTGTTCCGGTTGTCACGTTTTTGCTCTCCTCGGATGTAATCGCATTGAAGCATGTTTTTTTTTTCTTCCACTATCGTGAGCAAAAATACATTACATGACGTTTATAAGGTATGTGCTTTGTAAACGTGGAGGATATTGTTCTGCATGACTTGACGAAGAGTAGTTCTACCCTGATATGACGAAGACGGACGGATGTGCAAATATATATGCAAAGCAAAGAAGAGGTTAAAAAAAAAAGGAAGACAAGCATCAAAAGAGAATTAAAAAATGATCAAAACGAATGTGACACGACGCGCTCGGCCGTCGAACGGTTAAAAACAGAAAAAAAAACAAGGGTCCTGGGATGTGGGCATGGGCCGGTGGTAGCGACTTTAAAGGTAAAGAGGATCACGCATAGAACCGATCCCGTCGCACGGCGTCACGACTGGTCCTTTTCTCGCCTCTTAAGTCCGAGTATAGGCGCGCTTAAACTGAGCTTCCGGGTCGCCCTTGCCCCACCAGTACCTGCCGTGTTAATGACAGGCACAGGTGGAGTGGCAGTGCTGGGGGGCAGCATAATGAAGCCGTATGAGCCGTGGGAAGACCTTGGCCTCACCCCAGCATCATCTGCCGGATTCGATCTGTTTATTGACGCTTTAGAGCTGGATACTGGTGAAGAACGATTTAATGCCGGTCCACTCTTGGACGGTGAATGGGCTGTAGGGCTACCGGTAGACGTTGCAGGACGAACAGATGGTATGGTCAACTGTCGAGGACTGATCTCCTTTGTCGATGTTTTGACGTGTCGCCGTGGTACACGTGCATAGTCTAAGCTCGCTCTTGCAGATGGTGAGAGCGGTGTTTCGGGTATGGGCGATTGGGGTGATGCTGGTATGGAAGGCAGAGACCGTGGTTGTGAGCGTCGGTCTGGTGTCGAGGATATGGAAATGGCAGTGGATCTTGCAGAGACCGATGAATGCCTGGAAAGCGTGTCGTGGGGTGACGAATCAACCACTCGGGAGTGCGGAGACGGTTTTCCATTAGGAAGTGGAGTGACACGAGAAGGATAACCCGCAGTCGGCGAGTCAATCGGACGGCGGGATTCCTTTGAACTATTGGAAGATGAACTGATAGACTGGTTTCGTACCGGCGAACCCAATGGACTGAGGACATCCTGAGCGGGCGGTCTATCGGTGCTGACTTCTGAACTTGGCCGGGACCTGGCAGTTTTGAACAATGGCCGTAGCCAACCCATCATACTCTTATCAGAATCCTTCTCTTTGTCATTTACTGCACCAGTCGAGCTTTGTAAAGGTTTGGGATCCTCCTTTGGAAGGATGGCTATCGGTTGCGGGCTTGGCCGTGGGGCAGTGTGGAACTTCTCATCCAAAACCGAACGAGTCGTCCGAAGTGCGGTTTCACCATGCAAAGACCCATGGCCGACCGCAGTTGAACGGCTAGCGGGACCTTTCAAAAGCTGCGACGATGCCTTGCGCGGCGACTTCCAGGAAGGATCCAGGGACGGACGCCTTGGTGCTGGGGGTGTAGTCGGCCGTGGGATAGCCTCAGGCACAGGCGAATCATTGAGGCCGGGCGGTAATGGTATTGATCGTGCGACGGTCACTGGAGAATTAGCTGGTTGCCAGACCTGTGGCGGTTGTGACACAGGCGAGATGACGGGATCAGAGCTGGGTGATCGGAGTCCGAGAGCTGAAACGTCAATGTCCAAGGCCTGATAGTATAAAACGTAGGCAGACCCAGAGTTCGAGTCCCCAAAGTACTTTGGGATGTCAGACTCTTTGATCGAGTCTACGGTTTCGTCATCAAAGATGAGCCAGGAGCCCATGCTCTTTATAATGCTGACGTAATGACCGTGATTTGGTCCGCTGTCATGTCAGGGGTGGATCAGAAGGGACATGATGAACAAAAATAAGCGGAGATTGCTCACTTTCCAATATGCACTACAATGGCAAAAAGTTCGTACAGGCGGTCTGGATTTGGTATGTCGTCCACGGTATTAAACAAACGGAGCTCGAGGGGAAATGCGACGCGGTACGTAAGTTTGATGTCCTTTCGCAGGTCTTCTCGATACTTGAATCGCTTCAGATGGAGGGCGAGCACGTTTGGCAATTGTTTGATCTTCATCCTGTGCGGGTTATCAGCAATGCGCAGTAGGAGCCATGTTTAGCACACTGACCTTCTTTCAGCTTCCTGTAAGTCGCAACAGGCATCACAAAAGAACTTCTCCTTTTGGCAAAGGATTTCACTCGCGCTGAACTGTCTAAGGCAAGCGGTGACGCTTGAATTTTGTTCAATATCTAGGGAGAGATCAAGGAACGACTCGTCGCGAGAGGAAACCTAGGATGGCGTGATAAGATGGCGCAGAGGGTGAGGTATGCGAGGCGTACGTTCTCGCATGTCAGACATCGGGTTTCGCTAGTCAGTATGCCTTCGAATATTTGATGAATGAAAGTCGCGCCAGGCGAGTGCGTGCTTGAGGTGGATGCGCTTGCAGTCATGGCCGGGGGTTGGGATGCAGACGAGGAGGATCTGGTGGAGTGGGGGACTGGAAATGGCGTGACTGTGACGAGGAGGGTGTGAAGCAGGAAGGTGGACGTACGGTCGTCGCCGGAGGCCAAGCGAAGCCTCCTTTCCTCTTCCACTTCCTCGACTATCCGGTTTAATAAATAATTAAGGAATTCGTGGGCATCGTGATGCATGGTATTTCTGAAATTTCCGTTGAGCTCTCTGAGCTTTTCTATGAACGGGCGGGGAGCGATGGAGCCCTTATCGGCGGGGTTCTGGGATATAAGAACATAGAGGGCGCGGAGGGCAGAGAAGAGGGAGCGTGGGGCGGATGGAACTGTGGGATGCGATGGGGGATGGGGTGGGTAGGAATCTTGTGCGAATCTTGGATCCGGTCTGCGGCGACTGGACGGCGAAGTGGGGGAGAGTGTAGAGGGGACGCGCGAGGACGATGGGTTTGGGTACGAATCGGTATGTTGGATGACGAGATTTCGAAAGGGAGAACAAAAGTAGAGTGCTTGGAGAACGGAATTGGCGTAGCTGCAGGGGGATTAAGTGAGCGGGGATATGGTGGGAATGAAATGGGACGTGCCAGGTGTTTCCAAACTACGAGCGGGGGGAGGACATGAGCGGGGAGAAGGGAGAGAGAGAAAAAACGAACGTTTTCTAGACCGAAACGTTTACCGTCAGCGGTACTTGGTGCGGGTGTTGGTTTTGGTTCAGCGTTGGCTGGGAGAGAATGCGCTGGTTGAGCAAAGGAGATCCACTTTGCGATGGCCATGAAGAAATGGAGAAAAGGAAAGGGGATGAGGACGAGGTCGGAAGGAGGAGATGTTGGCTGTGGACATGGGTCGACTTGACCTTCCGTTGACCGGATCCGCTTAGCCGACTCTGGTGACTGTACGGAAAAAAAGTACACAGTACAGTACATTCACGACTACGATAAAGAAAATAAAACCAGACCGGCTAGACGAACCCCGTCTGAAGAACGACCACCACGTCGCCCACTTTCACCACGCCCTCACCCGTGAAAACCCCATTGCTACCCAAGCATGGCGCACTCGCTCGTGCTGGGTCCAGTCCCTTCCGAAACTTCATCATAGCCTTGTACGGGACCGCATTGTCGCGAACTCCTGTACTTGGGTCAACATTTGGCAGCTGTGGGTGTGGGACTCATCAGATTCTATCTTGGCCGTGGACTGACATCGCACCAGACAGCGAGCGCATTTCGACACAGCACGGATCACGTTGTCCCCTCCTTCTCTGTTCGAACCAATGCTCAGTTCGGTCACCACGTCCTCAAGGAACGGTTCGCCGGCACCCTTGAATACTATATTGGGTCGGAACCTGCAATTCAGTCATGTCATTTCATCATGGTCCCCGTCTGCTCACATACCTTTCAATCGTTAATTCTTCTTCCGCCCACTTTTCACTAACGCCCTGCACACCCACCATGTTTCTAATCCGTTCCTGGACAGCCTTCACGCTCTCCTCAGACACGAGTAAAATGGGGTATCCATCCTGATAATATAAAGGTGCCTCCAGCTGCGGGAATCTCAGGGTGGACGGACAATTTCGGACACCTGGGCCCTTGACCACCAAGTGAACAGGAAACCCGACATACTCCGACAGTATTATCGAGGGCGACCGACCTGTCGTAGTTTCACAAATATATCCTTGAACGCCTTTGTCATACCAGAGGTCGACATCGATGCTTATTCATGTGCTTAGCAGAGCTTGACGTGTGCACGCGGTAATGTGCCTCACCTTTCCCACTTCTGCAACGTGTCTGGCCCCGGATTAAGGGCGATATAAAAGCTTTCACTCTCCGAACCCTCTGGAAACGTGACATGCAGACTTCCACCATCAGGGGCTGAAGGGTCTGCGATGATGCGGGGATGAACCAACACGAGCTGGGCCACCAGCAGTTAAAAGGGCCGACAACGCGTTGTCTGCGAGATAACACACCTTTCCCACTTCACGAGCCGTCACAACAACACGACTGTCCGCCCTGACGACACACCATTTCCGATCATGCTGACGCGTCTTACCCGTGAATAACATCCTAGGATAGGTTGTATTGGACGCACTTCGAAGCCCTCCAACGTGTGCTTTGCTTCTTGCACAGATGTGCCCTTGCAGCTCTAGAGGCCACGTCAGACAAGCAGACAAGGGTTCGAGGGACCGTGCGATACCTTGATGGGGTGGATGAGGAGTTTGGTGACCCGAAGATTGGACGTGTCGAATTTCGCAAGGTCGTCCATGGGCGAGTGGAACGACCTGTACTAGGTGTCCGATATCAAGATCGCGTGCGAACGTATCCAGATGGGCTCACCCAACGGGGCTAATAATCACCACCAGAACCTGGAGTCAACATTCGATGGTTGGAAGGACAGACTGATAGGAGGACGACAAAACGTGACTAGCGAACTATCTCCGCGTCCATCCGCACCGCACAATCAGCTCAACTCTACGCCGTTCTCATGATGATATGAACGCCACTATCGGTGCTCACGATATCGCTGATCTCCCCTACTTGAAGTGCGAACGCAGCTTCTTCAAACGGTTTCTGCATTTGTCCATGCCCAAACAAACCGAGATCGCCGCCCTTGTCGTGCGAGGAACAATCCGAGTGCACTTTGGCGAGCTCGCCAAACTTGCCTAGCTTGTTCGAGGCCTCGTTGATCTCCGCTTGATGCTGTTGCAAGATGGCGATCGCTTCTTCCTTGGTCCGAGTGATCGTGGTCTGTCCGAAGCGTGTGGGCACCACTCTATCGACGATGGGAGATCACCACGTACTTGCTTCCAGCTCGATGGTCGGCGGCTGTCCTTGTGTTTGATCAACAGATGGCTCGTTCCGATCTGCTCCGTCTGTTTCAATAAATGCGCTCCGGGAAGTTTCACCACGTCTTCCTTGGTTAATCCAGATGGCTGGTCCCAGGTCGAGCTACTGGTATTGGTGTTGAAGAAGTAGGGTACTTTGTGGGTAGATGACATGCGAACTTCCCATCCCGATGCAGACTGCAGATATTATGAGTTTGGTGCCTGTGGTATGTATCCAGGGACACAAACCATGTCTAAAAGGCAGATCAGGTCGTTGTAGGGATGGAATGGATACGACTTGGGAAGCACCACTCATATACTGGATTATGTAATACTTGTACTTTGCAAGCCAAATGCGTGATTACGATCCATTAGGAATGTCTTTGCTAGTAGGCTCGTAAGCTACCCTTTCACCGCACCGTCTCATATCCCTGCGGGTTCTTCGTCTGCCAGTTCCACAGATCCCGGCACATCACCTCCAACGTCTGCGGTGCCCTGAATCCAAGCTCCTTTTCCGCAAGCGTTGGGTCCGCAGTCAGGTCCGGGACATCCCCACGGCTGTCATCGCCTACGGGTTAGCTCATCGCAGCGTTCTCATTCAATCTTCCACGCACCGCCTGCCAATTATTTCATATCTAAAGTCAAATCCCGTCGCTTTCCTCATCGCATCGACAATTTGCAAAACACTCATGCCTCGACCCTTGCCAAGGTTGTAAGCCTTGTAGCGAGCCTCGTCAGGGCAGTTATCAAACACTTTGGAGTTGGGTGCGAGCGCATCGAGCGCAAGCAAGTGTCCCAACGCCAGGTCGAGTACGTGGAGATAGTCCCGGACACACGTACCATCCCTGCATCAGTCAGTTGTCATAAATCACCTTTTCACGTTAACTCACGGCGTGGGGTAGTCATTTCCAAACACCTTGAACGTCGACGCGTCTACTCGCCCGACCGCTATTTGGGCTAATAGAGGCAAGAGATTCCCAGGACGACCGTGAGGATCTTCACCGATCAACCCGGAAGGATGAGCACCAGCGGGGCTACACCGCACTCTCAGTCATGAATCGTCCAGAGACAAAATTTAAAAAAATGTCCCCACTTGAAGTAGCGGAGCGCAATAGCTTTCCAGCGCTCAGGTTCAGCTGCACTAACGATTGAGCATAACCTCTCGTGGAAATGGACATGCCCTACCGTGGCAGACGTCATTGATGATCGTTTCTGACATTACCTTGGTCCTTCCATAGGGACTATCGGCCTGCAAGCGTGTTGTTTCAGGTATCGGTATAGTCGGCGGTGTCCCATACACGGTCGCGGATGAAGAATAGACAATCCGAGTGCAGTCATAGTCTGACATGATCTGCAGGAGGGAGATAGTCGCAGAAACATTATTGGCATAATAAGTCAAAGGTATCTCGACCGATTCGCCGACTGCCTTGTAAGCCTGGCAGAGCGTCGGTAGCACGTCGTCACACAGGAGCAGTCCAAACGAGACATACTGCAATGTGGATGACACCCCAGATGCCACCTTTGCCGTATTTCTCAAAGACAGCCCTGACTTGCTCTGGACTTGTCAGATCGCATTGAAAGTCGTCGATTTCTGCACTCTCCTTGTCTTCTTTCGTCGCGTTCTCGGGTAGGGCATCGCGTGCAAGGTTTGCGACGCTGTTCAGCGCGGTGGGATGCGAATTATGGTGGTTATCAATCGAGATCACTTTGTATCTTCTAGTCTGTTGCAATGCGAAGATGACATGGGAGCCTAACGCCGAGTTAGTCTGCCGACTTGGCTGGACCGAAAAACATGTTGCTTTTTTTTCTTGAAGACGTACTCACCAATATAACCAGCACCGCCGGTGACCAAAACGCGCTACAGAAGGAGCGATAAGCTGGTATGGGATGCGCCGCAGACATGGACGCACTCGTAGGCTATTCTGAGTCGACATGATTGGACGTTTGAAACAAATGTGATGATCAGCGATCGCAAGGGTTGTTCAAGTTAAATGTGGAGCAATGAGCGGTCCTGAACACGCGTAATTCGACACGTCTATTACGATCAATGTATCTTCGCTTGAATCCATTACCGTTCTTCCATTCTCACATCTCCTTCTCCATCCTGTGCACCCACTGCGTTGTTCCTGACATCCATCGTACTTTCCTCCTTTTTGTCCTCCGAGGCTTCTCCCGTCGGTACCCCACCATTCACCCCGCTCTCCTCTGGCCTCTGTGCCTTCTCTTTTTCCCTCTCCCGCTCGCGTTCCCGCTCCTTTTCTGCTTCAATCTCTTGCGCCAGCAGAAGTACGTCACCTGTTCCAATCTTGCCGAAATGTTGCAAGTATTGATCTCGTGCAGTACGTAAGGCCAACCACGACCACCGATGTTTGTTCTACGTAAAGACGTTCGTTAACAACAACAAAAATGAAGCATCAACGACAGTACTTACGTCTTCAAGTTTCAGTATTTGTTCATCAGGAGGTAGTGTCGGCACTGGTGCTGTTGTTGTCGTGGTTGTTGGCACAGGTGGTGTTGGGGCTGTGGCTGCAACCGTTGAAGAGCCTTCGGCTCCTGGGGCCCTTGATTGTATGGTTGTTCCCGGCTTGGGAGGAAGCGAGGGGTGCAATGGAGATCCAGAAACAGCTTGGGGAACAGCTGACAAAGGTTCTGCTTTTGCAAGTTCAGAGCTGGACATTAGAACATCTTGTGAAGGGCTTGGAACTTCCGTTACTGGCGGGCCTTGGGCCGCAGCAGCTTTGGCTCGAGCTTGAGCTATTCGCTCTGCATTCTTTGCCAACACTTTCTTCCGCATTTCGATGCGTGCATCTTCTTGCTTAATCTTCTTCACGAAATCCTTGACATCGCCCGCTCTGTTAACATTCAGTTAGTCATGGACCTTATAGGTAGCATCGACAAGGAGCTCAACTGGAATGGATTTTGAAGATCAAAGAAATCCCTGTATCCCATTTCCCAAATTTCCGTCAATGGCTGACACCCAAGACTCCACTGCCACTCTGCTGGTTCATTTCGTCTCTTAGCACGCAACTCTTTCGTTGCCTCCACGAGATCAACTTTCTTCCCATCCACCTCTGCACTCCATGGCTCACGGTCGAACGGTGCACATAAATCGTTCTTCCACTTCACCCAGTTTTTCTCGCGTTCGAGGATGACGCTGACCGTGTCTGCAAAGGCAGGTCCATTTGGAGCAGTGGAGCGCAATTCTGCAGTCGCCTTGACAATAGTATCCTGGACCCACTGCGCATCCGAGGGCTCAAGGGTAAAATCCATCTGAAGGGACCGGTTACGCGGGGTTGCCCATGCTGCTTTTTCGGCTTTCGTGAAAGATAATAGGTGATTGAGGAGAATGAGCAACTGGAAGAGGATCTGCCGTCGGAAATGCGTATCGGCAATCTAGACGCATGAGAGGGTGAATGATTGAGTGTCGGACACATCAACATGTGGATGAATCAACCGACTTCGAGGCTCAAGAGGTCCGGACTCGTAAGGAATTTCGCAAAGAAGTAATCGCTGGTGTTTTCGGCCTCGCGTTTGCGTTTTAATGGCACAGATTGAGCCGCCGATGCCCTGTTTCCCATCATAGCGCGTTCCTTCGTCGTTGCTTCCTTGATGACAGGCAGAACTTTCTCGACGGCCGACTTGAAGTCGTTGAAGGTACCAGACGAAGCAAAAATCAGTGGTCGGGAGAACGGTAGCTGCAACGACCAGAATGTTTTGTAGAAATCTGGGTGCAACAGAGTTGAAACGCAGCAAGGACACGAAATATAGCATAAACCATACCATCCTTTCCAACCCTTGACTGCTTCTTTGCATCGTCGTCCTCATCAACATCCATCCGGTCACCCTGAGTTGACGGCCTCGATGGCTCGTCCTTCATCCCGACATCCCCACGACCAGGTTCCACAGTGCCCTCCCACACAGGCCCATACTCCCCTCGCAAATTCACACCGCTCCTCTCGCCCAAAGGGAAAACCCCGCTAAGGAAGGTCAATATCCGACCACAAAACATCGTTGTCGAACCCGTCTTGGACAAACGACGAAGGAGGTCATTGAGCGTCCGGAGCAATATCAATGCCTTTCCCTTCTGGGGGACCATTCCCTGTGTGAGGCGTGACGCTTGTGTCTCTATCCAAGAAAAGATGTGGGAGCACGACACGATGGTCTGCATCTCCAGCAAGTCTTGGAGCACTGTGAACGGGAACGCAGCTTCGCATGCATCTATGCGCACGCAAATTTCGTGTCAAAATCGGGCGGGCAATCCGATATCAAGGGCGCGAACCTTGCTCGGTGAACGTGAGGACGAGGTCGAGCCGGTCTTGCAAGTCATCGTAGTAGGCTCCACGTTCCTCTTTCAAAGCGTTCCCTTCCGTCGCCTATCAGACGCATGTATAATTGGTATCATCCCAGAACGCCACAGCAAGACGCACCGCGAGGGCAAAGACCTCTTTCCTGAGCACCAGCTCCCAACGACTGCGTACATTGTCCTGGCAAGACACGTGTTGAAACTTGCGCACTTCCCGCTCTACTTTGTCGTCAAGTCCACTTTGATTAAACGGACGGGCAGGGAACGATTTGAGGAGTTGCTCAACGCACTCGGCTTGCGAGGTCATCGACGTTTGGGTAACGTTTGGGTACAAGGTTTTGCCGAGTTGCCGTCTTGTCCGATTCACACTCCGCGCATTATCATCCACTTTGACCATAATGTCCTTTGACGACGGTGAAGTTCCCTCTCCAAACAGTCGACCCGCAACGGAGTCCGTTGACGCGACTTTGTTGAGTTCGCTAGTGGCGGATGATGCAGAACTACCGGAGCTGCTGGCGCGCTTGGACAGCGCCCATACCATGGCCGATGGAGTAGAGGCCAAATTGGACGAAATATTGGGTACACTGGACGACTTGTTGACACGCCTCGAGCCAAAGGATGGCGACGGCGATCAACGTCCAACCTCGGATCAGTCCTGAGGTTAGTAATTTGACCACACAGAAACCAACACACGATTTCTCATCACAGAATACAACATTATTCTAACTAGAAATGAAAGTAGAGCATTGTGCAGGTGGGATCACATCCATCAAGGATATCGTATATAAATCATGGCTTCGCGTCTCCCGCTATCATAGCAATTCGTTTTACAGTGTGTACAACATCAGAGCCCTTGCGAGCAAACACCAGCTGGCACCATCCTCGGTCAGACATGTGCTTCAGAAGGATGCTAGGCAAAACACACCAGATATGGGTTTGCATTCGATCCAGTGGTATCCGCCAGCACTTCCCCTTCTAGTACCTCTGTAACACTCGAATCGTTATACTTGAACCATTCGTCAGGTCTGTCCGGAAGATTCCGGGAATAGAAAAAGTAGTGTCCAAATGACGGCGATGAGCCTCGGTGAATGAATACCGATGTGAGCTCATAAGCAAACGTGTTGTCGCCTTTCCATAACTCTTCCAACTCCTCCTTGAGTCTTAAAATCTCGGAACGAAGTTCTTCGATTTCCGCATGGATGACCTCTTGCTCGTTATTCAGATGAGCCACAAGCTCATCGTCCAGTTGGGGTAGCACGACGCTCTCTTGCTTGGTGAGGAAGTTGAGCGTACTATCAAGACAAGCACCAAACGGTGCATGCTGTACAGACCCGATGAGCCACACAGAGAGGGCTCAGATTCACGCGCGTACCTTGTGTTCGGTGATCAAGCGTAGACGTTCCCTCCGTGCAGACAGCGCGGACTGTATGCGCTTAGTCTTTGCTTTCTTTTGTGGGTCTGCCGAGTCGAGGAAGCGATCCATGTAAATCGTCTCACTAAACTTCACATATGCCTGAGACTTGTAGGGTTGCAAAGTCTCTCGGTTGAATTGTACCCGCTACATTAAACCAAAAAATGCACTCATGCAGTGAAACAAGAAAATCCTGCTTACCTGCAGTTGAATCTGCAACAGAGGGGGGAGGTCGACGAGCGATACCTCCATTCTTGCCTTTCCGCCTTCGTAATCGACCAAGTCGTCAAAGTATCGGCTCAGACCATCATAAATGTCAATCCCACTATCGGTGACGTTCACAGGCAAATGTGAAAAAAGATCTTGTTTCTCTGCGATCGATGTCCGTGACTTTCGCTGATCAGGAGTCAAGCGTTGCCTCAGCTTGCCATAAAAGAGCCTAAGACCACCGTCAATATATAATGCTTCACGGAGGATAACATTATGTAAGACCTTTTTACGAGGCTGCTTTCCTCCTGTGGATCGCTTAACTCGCCAAAGTTTAGTAAAGCGATCTCAATTTGAAACATGCAATTGTCCATGCACTCGGAGACATCGTGCTGTTTCCCTAGAAAGGATATGGTCGTGTGGCTAGCTAACGTCAACAAGGACTTACCGAATAGCATCACAGAGTCAGACGTTGTTTGCGTTTTCCTCTCGGGCAAAACGGACTTTTTGATCGCATCTTCGTCACCTTGTTGCACAAAATTTTTCTCGCCTGTCTCTTTGGAGGTAGACTTGGAAGACGAGCTCGAGCTACTCGCAGTATCAAGACGAGGCGACTTCGATCTACGGGGTGAAGACGGATGCGAGACCATCACGTACCCATTCTTTTCTGAATCAGATGTAGGTGACTTGGGTGAGTTGTCCTCATCGACATCCATAGCTTTGTCATCCCGAGCGCGTTTTCCAAGAACAGTATCGGCAGAATCCGCGGTAGCTAACCGACCCAGGGATTGCGAATCCTCCACAAGTGTAGCATCTGTATCGTTGGAAGATTCAGTCCCTCTGCTTTCCACCTCTTCGTCTTCTTCGTCTCGTGAGGTGACAAGAGCAAGCTTGGCAAGATCCAATGTCGGTGTGACCGCTGCCTCCTCAGCATGCTCGAGGCTCCAGAACAAGTTGGCCAGCTGGCTAACGACTGGCATATTGTCAATATGACTCCGTTTTTCCAAGCATTCACGACCTACATTTTTTGGAACGGAAGATCTCTCGTCTTGTGACCAACCGTCCACCGACACGATGTTTCTTGAGATCGTCATCCGAGTATTTCTCGTCTTCTAGTGTTTTGACGCTCATCTTTGCTAATGGTGCAACGGCGTCTCGCAGCTCTTTAATGGTGTAGAAATACTGCAAGAGAGAGTTCAAATAACACGTATTGCCTAGTTGATTGAGGCCTCTTGGAAAGTCTTGCCGTGTCGTCGGTACTATCTCGCCCGCTAGCCTTAACATGAGACCTTATTTCGAAAAACTGAACCCACGGGATACGTACGGTCTTGCCCAATCTCCACGAATGTTCGTAGCCGTGAGCTGTCCCTGGCCTCTGCAAGGGTAAGCAATGCCTCTCTCATGCGTTCAGCCTGGTGGGGTTGTTCATCAAGCTAGCGAACCTGGGGTGAGAGCCCAATCTACTAACTGACCGTCAAACACGTACGCGCATTATGAACACGGTCATCAACATTCCGTCATCCGTCTCGGGAGGCACTTCTAGGATGGTATACGCACGACTTGGGTCCATGCCATCCCTTGAGGAAGACTCCCACAATTTCTGTAGGTTCACGCTGCCTCTCGATTCAGCCACAATCCGGAATGCGTCATTGGCGTCCCTCAGTCGCTGCGCGCCGTCCTTGGGATCTCTCCAAGCCCTCTTCAGACAATCTTTCCAAGCGCTAACCAAAAAGTCCTCGTCGATATCGTCCTCGTAATCTACGCGAAGTAAGTTGTCTCTGCCAAAACCAAGAATTCGGGTGGCGTTAACGCGGTCCTCTTCAGTGTAACGGTTTCGGCTGCGCTCTTGTAGAACGAGATTCTGTAGTTCTTGAGAAGGAAGGTCGCCAAATTCTTGGATCGCCTGAATTACAACATAAAATTGGGTGAAGTAATGCGATGTCTGCCTGGGGTCGCATCTACATTGCGCAAGGTATGAAAATGCCAAGAGCTCTGGGAATTGTTGGTTTAACGGGGGAAAGACAACGGGAAGGGCCGACATACCGGATGAGTATGTCATGGGTGTCAATCCTAGGGCTCTTACAGCATGCTGGACAGGTTCGTACTCTATGAACGGAGGAAGTTTTGCCACTCTTTGGACTGTGTACCCCAGTGAACAACATAAGACAGTGATGAAACACGGGACATACTCTGATCGGGATGTGCCCCTATGCCAACTTGGTACATTTCGCGGACAGGATCTAGCTTGACCCACACTCTTGTACAGTTGTATTGTTTGAGTGCGATGCCTACGAATGATTGAGCGAAACTTCAAAGCATCCAAACAATACACACTGTATCGGCGCCGATAGTCGAGCAACCAAGCACCTGCCTCCACCCAGAAACGGAGAAGTTTTCTACTGTTCTGTCGGCCCTCTGATGTGCCCGGATCTGTATTGGGGGGTGTGATAGAAGTATCCTTTACACCAGCTGGGGTAACTGTTTCCGCAATCATAAAGCCCAAATGGTCAAAAATACAGCGACTAAGGGCGAAATTCGCATGAGTAGGTTCCAAACTAGCCAAACCTATCCTCACACAACGGGGGACCATCCGATTTTTCGTTGAAATGCTGCCCGCGAAATAGTTATACCCCGATTTTCTCCCTTCCATAGCTTGTTCTCGACGATACTAAGTCTTATGAGTATTTTCAATGTAGCACAAATAGTTGGACTTACGTTAGGAAGGTTTCCAGCCCTGAGACCACAGATTCCTCCCGGCTGCGACCAGGAGCAGGGCTATCCCATCTCTCTCGCGTAAACTCTTCGATGTACTTGACGGGTATGACGCCAGGTATAACGTCAGAAACGATGCAATAGAGAGAGCACTGGCAACAAAGATAGAGGTCTAACAAATCACCTTCTGCCTCGGAAACTGAGTCCTCCATAGCATCATCTGACATTTTATCGAGGGAAATTGCATCCAGGTTGAGCGAAGTGATTTTTCTCCGTTTTTGTTTCTTCTGGGCGGATATTTCCCACTCTGAACGACGGAAAGCTGGATCCAATTTTAGGGCATCTATGGCCCTTTCGTAGCGATGGAAATGGTGGGTCAAGTTTGTTTTCCCAAAAGGCTGCTCTCCCTCCCCTACGCACGACGTCGTCCGCTTGCGACGGGCAAGGTCTGGGAAGGGTGTTTCCGGATCGAGACTGAACGATTTGGCCAAAGGGGGCATCACCGTTGAACTCCTCCACTGAAGAAGAACCCAACCGTTGTGCTTTCTGCAATAGTATGCATTTGGATGGGGTATAGAATAGGTAAGGTCATCAGTCGAAGGTGGTTGGAATTGTCCAGTGTCGCCACTCTCTGAGGAGGAGGGAGTCATCGGCTTGAGATCTGGCGAGTCGACAGCGACTGAGAACAACGAATGATCAGGGTTGTGCAAGAGGTCAGCTAGATATGGGGCCAATACTCCTGGTCCCGGCCGTTTGTGCATATCGCGGACAGAAGCGTCCCACCAGTGTTCTTCCTCAAATTTATCTCGACCATCGATGCTAGGGACTTTGGAGGAAGATTCCCCATATTGTTGGACCCAGGCACCAGTGGCATCCCAAGGTGTCGTGTCTGTATTCCACGCGTCGGTCGATGTGCCCCATGTTGCGGTTGGCGCCCCTGCCCAGGAATTGTCGACCGGACCCCACCCGGCGTGGACATCGTCTGGTGGTAGGAGGCCAGGCAAAGGATCGTTGGCGATAGGTGCCTCCTCGACGAGCTGTGGCTCGCGAAAGGGACTCTCATCCAAAGAGCCGTACCCCGGGGGTGGTGTAGTGGGCTGGGCGACCTTTGTGTGAGCTGAGCCGATGTTTTTTCGAGAGGGCAGTGGGGGCGGCTTTGAAGAGTAGAAGCTGGCGGTGGATACTGTAGATGGAGCCTTTGAAGTATTCGGGGATGGCTGGGGAGGAGATGGCAAGCGACGAGCCAGCTGGCCGGTGTCACTGCGGTCCATGATGACTGCGAGGAGTGAAAGTCAGCATCTAGAAAGAATACAATCGATTGCACGCAGACATTGATGATCATCCACAACTCGACCCGACTGCAAGCAAACGCGACGTCGATTGCGATTGCGACAACGAATACGTATACACTCAATTATGTAATCTAAGAGTGTAATGAAGTGTACTACTGTACCAACTTAAAACTTGTAGACCTGCCGTCGAGCGTGAGCATCGTCCCATAGTCCACGAAAAGTACAAACAAACCTGGTCAGCAGTGTATCCAAGTTCCTTCAGGACCCCACCCAGTTCACCCTGGTTCCTGCCGTCCTTCTTGCCAGCAAGTGAAGTCACCTGGGGCGGAGGACCTGTCGTACCCATCAATTCTGGCCAATCCACACTGCGACATAGACTATTCACCGCAAATAAAAACTTTCACTTTGTCGCCAAGAGATGGAGGTGCAAAG
>JBBPJT010000626.1:0-17911 GCA_038088895.1 Xerocomus potaroensis
ACCCATCTGGCACGTCGGTTCCAGGTAAAAAGTTTGTGGATCAGTTCCTTGTTGGTGAAATGCGTCGAGAGTGGGTTCCATCTTCCTTTCCCAAACTTTCTTGTACGTTGACTGCATCAATATCAGGCTCAAATGCGATGAAGCTCCTGAAGAACCGTCTACTGTGACAGTTGAACGCGTGCTCAAGATAGAGTGCAACATCACCATCTCGACAAACTACATGCATACAGGCATCGCAGACGTGAGCAGCTCCGCAGATGGCATTCATTAGTTGTATGTAAACCTGATTCGCGCTTGTAGTCTTTCAACTCTAAGCTTACGAAAAACTCTCCCTCTTTGGGTCGGGAGGCTACTTACAGTCAGACTTCGCGTTTGTCTCGGCTCCCAAGCTACCTCACCGTGCACATGGTTCGTTTCGCATGGCGTCGTGACATCGGAAAGAAAACGAAAGTCATGGTCAGTGATGTGTCTTAACGACAATAAATCTCAAACAAGCTTTTCGGATTCCCGCCCACAGCGTAAAGTTAGATTTCCGGTTGAATTTGATGCATTAGACATCACCACTCCGGAGCTAAAAGATAGACTGACCCCCTTGTCTCGACGGCTCAAAGAGATTTTAAAGGAACGGGAAGAGAGGAGGAAGGTTCGAAAGCGGACCAAGAATGTGCCACAGACAAGTGCGCCAGCTCCCCCATCTGCCGGCGATTCTAGCATGAACGTCGACCAACCTGCCGTCTCTTCGACGGTGGGCGAGCTGGAGGACGAGAGCATATATCGTGCCAAGGAGTTGAACGAGCTGGAAACACTTGTTGACCCTGAGTCGAGCGCGGATTTTGGATGTAGTTTGACAGGATTGTATGATCTCGTCGGTGAGTCCCAATTCACACCTGGTGGGGGTGGGTGGACGCTGATGGACGCTGGGCGATACTCAGCCATCGTGACGCACAAGGGCCCACAAGCGGATGCCGGTCATTATATTGGATTCGTGAAAAAGAGCGTATTCCAGGTTCCCAAGCAGATCGCCACAAACGCGTCTGCGGGGGCGTCGACGTCTGAAGTGCAGATCGATGGGGACGATGAAGACTGGTACAAATTTGATGACGACAAGGTGTCCATATTCCCCAAGGAAAAGTTGTCGACGATCGATGGTGGAGGTGAAGACTCGTCGGCATACGTGCTGTTGTACAAGAGCAAATCATTGGCCTAGGTTTAGCATGTTGATTCTAGAAATTTATCAACTATCTGTAACCCAAATATCAAGATTCCACCCTTGAGTCGGGGAAGATAATGGACGTGTCCACGGGTGGGTCAGAGGACTGGGTTATGAGATGCCGTTTGATTTTGGAGTTGAATGCGCATCGCCGTCCTCTTCTGGGCCGTCCAGATCGTCAGCTGAGGGCACTGCAGCGGATGCAGCAGCACCGGCAGCAGCAACGCCTTGTGAAGACGGAGAGACGTCCCTGAAGGAGACCAGTGAGAGTAGATCGGCAAGAATGCGTGCGACCAACCATTTTATCTGAAAGCGAGTCACACGCGGTTTGGTGTTCATTTCCCTCACCAGCCTCTCAAACGCGATCTTTTGCGGTGGCGCCTCTTTCATCTCCTCATTGTCGTATTCCGTGTTCTGGTAATAACCTACACGAACGAATTCCTGGTCTTTGTATGAGCCGGTAAGTATGAGTGCAGCAACGCCAAGGACATCCTCCGGGGGTATTTTTGCGGGGTCGGGTGGGATGCCTTCAAAGTCGAACGAATTAACACCGACAGGGACGGGTCCTACAAGACAATCGTCCAGCTCTTGATCCAGCTCTTCGTTTCCAGGTGACGATACATATATGAGTCTCCATTCAAGGTCTGGAATTTGGCCTGAGCGTCGGCAATACAGGGGGGAGTGGCGTGCTTACCGTCTTTGAGTGGTGCGATACACTCAAATGTGACGCGGAACTTGTACGGGTCAAGGAAACGCGCAGGGTTATTCAGGAACTCGACGTTCTGGCAGATGATCAGTCTCATCGCGGTCGGTGGTGTTGGCAAACGTACGCGTATGGTGACAATAGACATGTTCGCTTGTGTCCGTGCCCGTTGTTGGCACAACACAAGGTCGATCTGTATATGGTCACGTGGATAGATGTTCACGTGATCGCATACGCTCTTTTGTTTCCATGTGTGCGCCTTCATTTCGCGTCGACGTTCATCCTGGCCATCGTCCACGACGAGCACAGCCAGTCCTAACTTTTTAACTCGATTCCCGGGCACGCACACACGATTATATCAGAAAACTAGCAAGTCATACGACCCTGTTCTTCGCGGCATTCGATTTCCCTGTCTCAGCTCTTGTGCTGCGTCCAGGGGCGAACCATATTCTCGACGCGTTGTTTCAGCCCCTTTCTCTCTTCATTTCTTCTGTGCTTCTTCTCCTGCATGGTCTCGCTTTCACATTGACATACTCCATCAAACGCATCAGACACGTCAACGATGGCTTCGGATCACGACGACCAGTCCTCGCCAACTACCCCAGTTGCTTCTCCCGGCCCTGACGCTACTGTATTACCACTGCCAGCATCATCATCATTAGACCACCTTACAACCGAAACAATAATCGAATCTTCAGAAGCAGCTACACGATTGACATCATCTTCGGCATCTAGACCTGCGTCGCTTCATCTGGCTGACATGCCTTCCCATCTTCTCCTTCCTATACCCACTCCCTCTCTCAACAAATCCCAGTCATCTGTCGTCTTCTCTCATACCATCGTCACGCCCGAGGGAGACTGGAGCTCCTTGCCGCCCGAGGTCGCCACGGCCGACATCTTCATTGCTCGTAAGTTTACTTTGTTCCCCCTTTGTCTCTTGTTACGTGTCGGGTCTTGTTCTTGTTCCGACTTTCTTACTTCCATTGCTGGGCGTTGTTGCTAATCACTCTTGGGATCGTCTTTTAGCCGACGGTAGCTTTGTCGAGACTTCGTCTGGCCCCGCTGCAAGGGAGCTCAAGAGACGCTATGACCAGTATATTGGTGTTGGTAAAGACGTCCGTTCTCCCTATGCGATTACTGCGTTTGTCAACCAGCATGGAAAACAAATGTTCCGTGTCGGGTCAGTACCGATCTTGTCTCCTCTTTCCAAACGAACTCATATCAGATAATTGAACCAGACACCGCGATGCGGTCGCACCAGCAGTAGAGGCAGAATCTAAAGCTCAGAAAGTGTCGACGTCCGTCGACATGTCTCAATTACATGGTCGTTCATTCAGGGGTAGATCCCGTTTGAGCGTCCACAACATTCTTACCCATAGGTCCAAGCCTATGACGGCTCCTAGACTGGCGTACACTCATGACGCCGGTACAGGGCGTAAATTTCTTAGACGCACAAGATCTATTCCGGACATGTTCGGGGTTGCGATTGGTACGTCTTCTTCTGAGAACACTTCGAGACAGCCTACACCCACTGGGCGTACCCATTCGCACAGCGTAACCGGCGCTGACATACCCCGCTCCCTATCGTCGGATCCTCCGGTAGCGGATCAATCCAAATTTACCTCTGGTGATATGTTTAGTGAGATGATGCAGTGGCCCAGTGGCTCCGTTCCCACATCCCCTTCGATGTCTGGATCTTCAGCGGTCAGTTACATCCCACATCCGTTTGGTCCGGGGATCACGTTCGATTCCCCCGCCCCATGTGACGATTCGGTATTCCTTCCGCTGCCTCGTGCTCTTCGCGAGATGCAATCTTTTGAATCTGGTCTTACTGCGCGCGCTGACGACATGATGCGACAAGTTGGGAGCGCTCCACCATCTCCTCGGGAAAGTGATGTCACATTCGATTTAGAGCATGTAGATTCACCATCACCACCACCGCGTCTCGCACTCTCCCCCTTTGGTGACGACTCCGATATTCCACCGCCTGATCCCGAGCTTGCGCCACTCCCCGAAACGAGCATTCATTCGCGGTATTCACCCGAGGTTTTCGACGTACTGCAGACCTACCGTGGCCTGCCGCTACTGGATCGTTTGTTTCCCGACTTTGCAGGGGAAACGACGATCAAGATGTCACTACGCGCTGACGACAGCGCGGCCCCACGTGATGACCCTCGGTTCGTGCTATGGGGAGAGACACAGTTGATGTCGGACGTCGACACGGATGAAGTCTCTCTCTCTCAAGGCAGTCGAACGGGCGTGTCTTCTCCATCCGGTTCTCGCCGTGGCAAACTCTCGGCCGACATCCCCTGCTTACGTGTTTCCATAGACGACCCTAGTACCAACGCAGACAGCCATCGTGTTCTCCTCGCCGCTACTATCGAACGATGGATCGCCCAATTGACCTCCGATTTCAATTACGACGAACTTCTCAACTTCTTCCTCACCTACCGTACATACATCTCTGCCGTCGACCTGTGTCATTTACTCATTTGTCGGTTCCATTGGAGTTTGAGTGGACATGCGACGAGACAGGATGATTTGACGAGGAAGATCGTGAGGGTCCGAACGTTTGTTGCGATTAGGTATTGGTTGTTGACGTTCTTTGTGATGGATTTCATGCCCAATCGGGAGTTGAGGCTGTTACTGGCAAGTTGGTTGAACACGTTGGTCAAGGATCCGGTGTTGAAGCGACATCAGGACGGGTTGGTGAGTCTTGGCCCTCGGGCAGTTATTTTCTTGTGTGAACGGATCGGTGCTAAAATTGGTGGTGTTCGCAGAGCATTGTGCGCAAGTTAGTCAAAGTGGTCAAGGATTGTAGAGAAGCGCATATCCGCCGCCGTTGTGGGACGTCTTCCGCCCGCCAGAGCATCTCAGTCAAGCCACGACCGACGCATGTGCTGGGAGAAAAGTTTGCAGAAGCCATCTCCAAAGACCAAGACGACTCGGATATCGACCTTGATTTCGCGCCAGAAGAGCGTGTCTCGGTATTCCTCGGTAGTAATGAATCAGGGAATGCGTTTGCATTCGGGTCGTCAGGAGGTGTCGCTTCGCCCACGAGGACCGGTGCAATTACATCCGCGACGACTGCCATTCTCCAACAGCCCCTTCAACGGAATATTTTACAGCAGAGTCGTGCGAGTATCTCAGCTGCGCCAGGCGCGGCGACTACGTCGGCGCAGTCTCCGCCGCCGATCACGTTTCCGCAGCGCGCGCTCTCGCGGGTGTTTGTCAAGACGATCGGACGATTGGGACGATGGAGACGTGTACTTAACTCGAGACAGACGGTGGACACGGGAATTGCCGTTCCTGCCAACGTATCCGCATTTGACCTCGAAATGAGCGCGAGTGGAGATCTGTTGGGCGTCCGCGGTGGCGTGGAGCAATACTTAAAAATGATTGAGCCCCCATCGGCCGTGACATCGCATGCTGAATCTGAGACGGTGCTGACAACGGGCGTTGCATCCCAAACCGAGGAAGGCAAGCTTCCGAGTACGGCCCCGTCCTCGCATCATTTGCGGTCTGTGTCAGAGGTGACGGAAGAGGAAGAGGAACATTCCGAAACAGCAACGATGTACCACAAGCGGGTGTCGTACAAGTCCGCAATATCTGCGGTCTCGAGGGCGACGTTATCTACGCGGACGCTCTCGACCGAATCGTTTGGTTCCATCCTGTCCTCGCGGTCGAGACTGAACCCGTTGGTGGCCGAGGTGCAGGCACAACCACCGTGGCGGTTTGACGTGGTGTCGATTGATGACCTCGATTTGTCGGATACGTCTTCAGAGGTGCATGTCGAAAACACGAACGTGGTGCCTACGACCGGATTAAGAAAGGTGCCTAGGAAGTTGCCTCTGCGCCGAGATTTCGAGTTTATTCGCCGGTCGGGTGAGAGTGTGTCGTCGATGGGGATACGTTCGCGGGATTCGGTCGCGTCTGAGAATTCGGCGGCTTCGTTTGGGCTCGCGGGTCTCGGGAACGGGATTCAGCAGTGGCAGGTGAATGCGATTGTTGATTCGCTCAGCGAGGATAGTGAAGATGGGGGTGTGGACGAGGCATTGAAGCGGCTCGAAGGACAAATTAATCCTCAGAGACGAAAAGAGAACGCGCTCAAGGTCGATGGGTGGGTGCGGACTATCCAGGAACGCATGGCAGCGGGCGACTTTGGTGATGAGCGACCGCGGTTCTTTGATGGTGGTGACGAAGACGAGGACGATGGCGCGTATGATATTGACCAGCACGAGACCGGGTCGGCGAGGCTGGCTTCGTGGGTGGACCGAGCGTCGTTGCCCATCACACCGTCTCAGATCACTGTCTCGGCTGCCTCGGAGTCGGATGATTATTTCAGTTCGGCGCCGCCTTCGGGATCGTCTGCCGGGTTCCCTCTGACGCCGGTCGATGCGCTGGCATCTCCGGTTCTGATGTCGCTAGGAAGAGGCGCTGATGCAAAGCCCGCACCGGAGGACGCGGTCCCGCTTGAGATTTTGCAAAGCCGGGTGTCTTCTCGACCGTCGACGTCGCAAGGGTCCTCAATGGCACCGACGTCCCCGGCGGCGGCTCCTGGCCCCGCGCTCACCTCGCCTGCCAAGATCCTGACGCCGACCGGCCGTAAGTTGCACCGATCTTGGGTGTTGAACGTCAGAGCGGACGTGTTGGCGCAACACTTTTCAATGATCGATCGCGAGTTGTTTACGGGCATCAAACCCGAGGAACTCATCATGGACGATTGGATGTCATGCCGAGAGGTCAACGTGCTTGATTGGGCACAGTATCTCAAAGATCGAGCACAATGGAAGGCAGAGTCACGATGTAGCCAAAAGACGAGCGCGTTGGCTGTCGTCCGGGGACGGTTCAACTTGATGGCCAATTTTGTCGCGTCTGAGATCGTGTTGACGCCACCGAGTGATCGACATACACTTGTGGCCAAGTTCATTCGGCTAGCATTTGTACGTGTATGCCATTTTTGATTTTCTGGGGCATGCTCACGTGGACGGGTGCAGAAATCGTACAGTCTTAGCAACTTTCATACGCTCGCGGCCGTTCTTGCCGGACTGCGAAACGAATGGGTCAACAAGGCGATGAATCGGCATTGGGGTCGGGTCGGTCCATGGGAGATGCAAATCTTTCAGAAACTGTCGCAGTTTGTGAATGCGGAGGATGATTTCAAGGCGATGCATGAGGCTGTGTCAGCTATGGTTGATGCCAAGCCGATCGACGTGCGTTCGCATGCGTCGACGATTATGAGCAGCAATACCTCGGATTCGCAGTCGTGGGGAAAGAGTACCGAGGGGAATACGCCGTCGGCGTGTGTACCATTCATTGGTGCGTGTGGCTGAATATATGCCATTGCCCGTACGAGAATACTGATGGTTGGACGGTCTAGGCATTTACCTCGCTCAGCTCTATCGGTACAGCAAGCTTCCTGACTTGATCGATCCCACGGCACCCAACGAGCCCGTCTCGATCGACCCACAAGCGGGTAGCTTTGATTCCCCGTGCCATCCCGAAGTGTTTGACTCGCTCACGGCGCTCCCACCCTCGATCCAACTCGAGCCGCTGATCAACGTGCACAAGCAACGGCTGATCGCGAGTGTGATCAAGGACCTAGTGGCAGGCCAGCACCTCGCGAGCCGGGTACAGTTCACGATCGACAAGAAGCTGTTTCAAAAGTGTTTACGCATCCGAGGTCTGGAGACGGAGGTGCTGCACAAGGTACATCGTATGTACGGTGATCCCATTTCGAGGCCACTCCCGTTTCTGGCCTTGTGACCACTGCATGGGTCGTTTTCGTTGTTCAATTTTGTTTTCCCCTTCGCTTTGCTTCGTTTGTTGTCTTGTGTTTCTTATGATGATGATGATGATATCCGCATTTACTTTAAAGTAAATGTAACTCGCTGTATCTATTCATTGTATCGTGGATTTCTTCCCCTTCGTTTTCGGTTCTTTCGCTTTCGAGCAATGGCGAATCTTGGCGTTTGACGATCGAGATTGGTGCGAGCGACGCTTCGGTACCAGTTTGAGCGAACGCATCTTGTTGGGATCGCGGGGGTGCACGCGCCATAACGCGTCCGAACATGCCAGAGTCATCGCCCACAACGATACGCTGCAGGGGAGGCATAACCGATCGACCTCCCGGGAAACTGATGATAGACACAACGCAAGGAATGACAGGGAGCGTTCTAAAGGCAAGATACCCTTTTCACAGTGTTGCCAAACATCTCGCTGACCGATGTCGTAGATCTCAGAGCTAAATAACATAGCAGGGCAGCGAAGAGGGTATGTGCGCTGCGGGCATACTAGGAGCACCGCGGTCTCCGTCCTACACGCGCTGTAGAAAAATCTCCATTCACGATATGGTGCGTAGCGATACTTGGTACGGGTGATGCTTCCTAGGGAATGCTGGACAACAAAACTGGCTATGAGCTCGTATGGGGTGAGTCCGTTTTATTTATTTCCATTGGCGCATGTCGATGTGAACGATGGTGTCTTCATAGACAAGGATGTCGGTGAACGCCGTCCAATTCCAGTGGTCACCGGATACGTAGAAAGTAGCAGCGCGATCAACAGTTTGGTGTCTTTGTGTTGGGTTCGCAGTGATACGTGACCGGCGGCCGACACTCGTGAGCGTCGTGTGCTCGCTAGGAGAAGCTTGTAGACACAGGGAATGTAGCAGTTTTCGAGCCCGTCCCTCCTCGGCGCCTGCGGCTGATATCGGGGCAACGCCTGTCGCGTCTACCAAGCCTTCACCTGGGGAGGAACGATGTGAGACTATTTCTGAGAATAGGACGACTGTAATTGAAGGGGATGGCATCGGTTGCATGGCCGTTGTGCTTCTAGCAAGTGCAGGACCACTTTTTGGGCACGCAGAACTTGCGGTCCGCTCCATGATCCAGACTAGCTTGAGGGACGACACACGAGTCTGAGCAGTCGCCGGGGGTCGAATGAGATACTCACACCCTCCCCGATGAACGCGTTGAAGTGAAGGCGAGATGCGGCTAGTAGAGTCAACGGTAGTCGTGGCCAGCGAGCATGAATTGGCAGCCGAGTAGAGTAGAAACGCGAAACATGTTCAATCGATCGAACCCCCCGACCACCAACTTCGATTGCACTTTATCGAGTAGCCATAAGACTTACTGGACACCTAACACCGGAATAATGACACTGTACCCCCTTCACATATGCCCGTATAACACAAATAAAGCATCGCCATGACGTACAGTTCGGAGTCTCGGACCGGACTTCCCGAAGTCCCATACACCGCATTGCGACCTCACAACTTCGAACGCCAACCATCTCCATACTTACGGCGCTTCTAATATACACGGGTCAGATCACATCCAAGACCAAAGATCCAATCATGTAGGTGTATTACCTTGACCCTCGCTGGGAGGATGCTGAATATAGTTTCAAGGACCAAGGTAGTCACCATCAAAGGTGTGGTTTCATCCTTGCATTTTTTGTTGCACCCGAGTTAACTTTCTTTCAGATATCGAGCTTCGCTCCCCAGAGTGGCGCGAATTTGAGCCTTCGAGACAATTCTACATCCAGTTTTCCATGGAAGGCTCGAGCAAGCAGCCAGCGCCTACGACGAAAGAGAATGAGGGAGGCACTAGTTGGGATAAAACCTTTTTTTGGTTTGTACTTCTTTTGTTTTATTTCAGAAAGCGAACTGAATATCGTCAGGAATGCGGATGACACGTCCGTCCTACTTGTCGAGGTTTTCCGGAAGCACCATGTTTCCGGTAAGCGGGATGAAGTCGTTGGAAGGCTCACCCTCACCATCGGTGAGATATTGGGAAAATTGAGCGATGGAGGTACGAGCAACTTCTCGAACATGTTTTTCTGACGCGATCTTTGCGGTGAAAGTTTTTGAGGAACATCTTCTCAAGGATACCTCTGATGAGTCCGATCTTACCATCAAGTTTGCGTTTGCCGCTAGGCAGACACATGGCAGTTTCCCTACACTCTCCCAGCCGTTTTCTCCTCTCGTGATGCAGTTAGCGCACCCTTTGAGAGGTTGTCGGGCCTGTGGGCGTCCATACAACTCTGTTCCCGCCACGACTGAGACCATGGATATTTACACGACTCCCATTACTGGCTCACGGCTGTCAGTTTGGAATGACATGCCGAGAGCCACACCTGGTCATCACGACCGCTTGCCCATTTTCAACCAGCACCAGCACCAGAATCAGAATCAGCCATCAGACGAATCTCTCCGTGGTTGGTCTCCCGAGTTGGAGAATTCTCTGATTTTTCGCAGTGTTTTGAACGTCCCCCTTCCATCCACTCCGATTCTCCAAGCGCCTGGTTCGCGCAGCGCGAACGAAGAACAACCTGATGCATGGCTTTCGTACCACATTCCTGACAGAACTACGAACGCACGAACATCTTCTCCTGATGGAGATACCAATCTATTTTCAGCTAGTTTCTTTGGCGCCTTGAAGGATTGTGACTTCCCTGCGGCACGCGCTAATCCACAGGCTTTGGTCACGCAAACAATTGACAACATGGCACACGTTCGGTCCCAATCCCAATCTACCCCCTCTCTCTGCGCTGAGCCGATCCATGGAACAGATCAAACCGCACGAACCATTGGGTGCCGATGGATCGGCCCTGACGGTGCTCTTTGTGGGTCACATGTCAGAACCGACAAGCGAGGTGTGGTTGAACACCTGCAACACACTCATGGTATCACACCGGGGAATGAAAGAACATACGTCAAATGCCTCTGGGAGGAGTGCAAGAGTGTTTTAAGCAAGGAAAGCCTGGCACGACATATTATGGCGGTACATATCAAGGTGGCGGCGCAGTGCGTCGGCTGTGGAGTAATATTTGCTCGCGAAGACTCTCTCAGGCGGCACATGGAGCGCTGTGTGCACAATGGGCTTCTCGAGAAATATGCAATGAAACGAATCCCATTGTGAAATCATCCGCTAGGTTTAATGACGATGGGTATATACAACACTCGTCGGGTTTTTGGATTCCGCGTCAGCAAGTGTTGTTTAATTCATGTAACAAATATGGGAATGAAACACACATTCGTTACACATAGGTTCGCTGTTTCTTACACTAGCACGAGTATGAACACGGCTCGTGCGTATGGGCCTGCGGTAATGACATGGTTCAATTTTCCCGGACGCTCGAAGCATTTGGTAGTACGGACGAATGGTTTCGGACGTTCACACGCTTCACTTTTGTTCGTTCCTTAGTACGGTCCCTTTCCAGGATCTCCGCTTGGAACGGTCTTCTATATGTTCCTCAAGTGGTCAGTGACGGTCTCTATGCTTTCGCAATTTGCAGGATCAACTGAACCTCGCCCGGGAATTGATCAGGGCAGAGGATTCTCTACCTACGCCGACGTACATTGAGGCCCAACGCCTTCGCAGGCTCGACGTGTTGTTCAACCTCTTTCCACGGTACTAATCCATCCTTCCCGGAAAAGGCGTACAGCCTGGATTGGCTGCGGGTTCATCCAGGGGAGGGCGAGGCTAGAGGAGCGCATTGAATGGGTACCGTTTCCGCTCTAAAGAGAATGTGGAGAGAGGAACGGACGGAAAGCAGGAGATAAATGATAACCAGGACGATGTAACGAGCGACGGATTTCGAACGGCGATGCGAATGGCCGCACTGATGGTATACACATCGCCAGTGGAAGGAGACGAATCTAGAACCAAAGCGCTCACAAGATGTCCCGAAGGTGAAATAGACGGGTATTTGGACGACAAGAGGGGAGCAAGGGATGTTAGTTCGAGTCTGCCACCTTATTTAGCGCGTCAGTTTACCGGGTGGATCCAAGGCTTGTATTCTATACCATTCGAAAATGAATGCACAAGAACACGTGAGCGTAGGGTAGGTTCTTCAGTAGGGCTGTTAACTGTGGGAAGGTAACCGAGAGCTACGGGGGCTTCTGCGACGGACACGAGTCGATTTTCCTGTCATAGCAATATGTGAGGTGGCATCACAACCCGGTGCTTGTCTCCTGTACATACCTGTGCCATTGCGGAGCTCCAGAAAAAGGAAGGCCCGCATTCGACAATGATTTGCGGACGTGTGTTAGCGCACCCACTGCACGAGAAAGGTCAAATTCGAGGACCACTTGGATATTGTGATATGTAAACGCAAATCCAACCAAAGATGCGAATAACACTGAAAAAGGTCGTCAACAAGATGACAGGTGCTAGGCCAACGGAAATGCTTTTAGGCGGAATCATCTGGTTGCAAGGTTGCCACACCGGCAGTATGCTGAGCGAGGCTGATGTAGATTCCAGGAATTGGTCTTACAAGACCGAGCGAATGCCCGGTGGTCGGGACATGTGTTTGCCCAACTTCTAAGTTAGGTATTGGACACTGCGTGCGCCAATATGCTTATCTAGGTGTCTCCCAATCATCTGGGGCCAGCGTGGAGGACATATGACCCTGACTGTTGCTAGTTGGTCTCCACCCTTGTCCTCCATAAGCTCAACATCATTGAGTCTGGACTCTTAGTCAGCGCGTGAGACCATAAATGGGTACATTCTCCCTCGGTACTCACGCATCAACGGTTGATTGGGACATGTAGGGAGATGCGTCCGGTTGGTCTGCAGAGCGCTAACAGCACGCGAACTTGGAGGTACCGAATGCGCTCGGACTGGGCGTGAACAAACGCGAACGTCGCTTTGAGCCCGGGCTTGTCAAACTCCCGTTTCATTTATGGACCGCTGCAAGATTAAACGGATGCGGAATGTGCTTCGCACAGCGCTCATGCTGACCTTTTACCTTGTTTGTATCGAAACTGGTGCTAAAATGTAGCCGCAGCAGATTCTAGACGACCTCCGGTGTCTATTTGGAACAGAGACGCATGTGCTGCACAAACGTCAATGGATTCATAAATCATGCAGTTACTCCGGACGGCACTTGAACCAGGCTTGTTCCGCGCAAAGAGGACTCTATACAACGGGATTAAGAGTGCTGCATTTACATATCGCGGTGTTCATCTTGCCTCTAAACAGCTATTGTGTACATGGATATACAAATAAACAACGTCAGAGAAGAACATGAAGCAAAAGCGAACACAGAAATGAGTGGATGGAAGCAGAAGCAGCGTGTGCTATCGGCATCCGTGAGTGTTGTATAGTTTTGTGTCTGTGCCATGTCGGTTGGGTTAGTGCGCCGAGGCCCAACCGAGCATTTGAACCCCCGCCCCGGATGAATCCTGCCAATGTTCTTCGACATGCGCGTCCGCCCCGTCATGGCTATTGCTCAATGGTGATGCTCAACGACTTAGAGCCGTACAATCCCAGCTCGATCACGTCCCTGTCGGCACCGCCGCTATCATCATCAACACCACCACTCTCCTTCGCTTCACTACCGCCACCCATCACCGTGGTCGACGACCCGTTTTGGCTCTTGCGAGACCGATCGACGTCCAGAGTGCAAAACTTGCCCGACGCGCGTCGTGGACTTGTCCGGCTGAACGGGTGGACGCTCGAAACGACGCGGCGCGCATCACGCCCGTTGGCGCTCTCCGTGGTGCCGTCGCCTGAGCTTTCGCCTCCACCTGTGCTCTCCCCATAGGTAATGCCGTTGCTCCGTGCCTTTCCGCGGGCAGTCCAGAGAATGATCAACAGAGGTGCGATGACCTGCTCGGGAACCAGATCAGCGCTCGTAAAATCACCCGGCCCCTAGAGATGGTGAAAGGGGGGGGGGGGGCAAATACAGTCTATTGTGCATATGAGCGACGTACCTGGATCTGGCTCATCGTCCCTAGGACAAGGATCTGTGCCGGGCTATCCAAGATGCACAGAACCAAGAATAGGATGGACCACGTTGCATAGATCGCTGCGGACTCGATGAGGAGCGTTGCGATGCTCATGTAGGGTGATCCTGTTTCGGGACCTGGTTGCCATTTCCGTCGAGAGGAAACGTGTGGATATGATCAGCATGGCACAGCCCAGCTCCGGACCAAGGCGCTCACCAAAGATGCGTTCCAACTGAACTTTGTGTTGATAGAGTCGTGCGGCGATCAATAGCGTGCAAAGCACATTCAGGGAGAACGAAAGGGCATAATATGCAAGAATCAAGTTTTCAGAGAGGAAGAATATCTTGCCTGATTTCGCCTCTCCCTGAAAGAGAAGGGCACTCAACACTAACAACAACGAGGCAAGAGTTAGACCCAGGGTTTAAACTGGCCGGGGTTCACTCACCAGTGACGCCCACGTACATGGCACATGGCAACGGAATGAGCCATTTCACATATGGAACTTGATAATAAAACATGACGAATCTGAAAATCTGTCGTCCAAATCGTCAGGTTTTACTTCGAGAAGTGTACCGACAGCAAAATACAGACAACGAGTGCGTCCGTCATCCAGAGTATGATGAGAGCTGCGATATCAGTCATCATCATGACATGCTGACTCGTCATGAATGAAACATAGTATGCGTAGGGTCCTTCGGGATACAGTCGATTGTCGACGTATGCCACGATCGCATTTTGAGAATTACCCGCGGTATAGATCGTGACGAGAACGAACAAGATGGAGGTATACGCAATGTAAAACATGGTCCTGCCTCGACCTGTCTTGATCCTGGTGCTACGCTGAAACAACTTTTTGAGCAGAGCATATGTTGTCATGCAGTACAGGACGGTTGTAATGCCCTGGAATGCCCCCACGAGGGTCGTCGCTGTTATAAGACTGATGCGGTCGTTGAAGAGCTCCGTGCTGGCCTCGATGCTACCCACATCGGTCACGTTTACCGTCTCGGGGACGATACTATGTAGTGCCGGATCGGCCATGAAACGTGGGCAGTGGGGGATGGGGAGTGGTGCAAGCGAGGAACGGACTCTGGATTAAAGGAAGGAATGACCATCGTTCACCCCATTACGAATGAAGTTAAATGACTTTGTGCAAGGGACGCGGTGCAGTTCGCCGGAGTGGCCTCGTGGCAGATAACCAAAGATAAGAAATCAAACCCTGATAATTGCGATTCAAGTGTCGATACTTTGAGTTCAGTTTTGCTCATTTCACGTTATTAGACCAAGGTCAAGCCGGATGCGGATCGTTTCAAAGGTTTGCTCCAAAAGGATCGAAATTACGCTCCAATTGAGTTGTAGTGCAACCCTCGTCCTGCGCATAGAGTGTGGTTGGGCCGGTAACCCGGCAGCGGGCCTTCGTCTACGTCCCATGATGCCCGAAATTAAAATTTTAAGCGCTGAAACATGTTCCGGAGCATGCATCGCACCGAGCATTGCAGCTCTAACCGCAACTCTGTGGTGGTGACGTAAAATATGAATCCCACAGCTCAAGTGACAACCAGGACGCGGGCATCGGCTACCGGACCGCCTATTGGACGAAACGTACAATACCCTGTGTTGCGAGGTCAGTACATACAGATTGACATGTTAGGATGCACGACATATGGAACACACATAAGAGTTTCTATCCATATCAGCAGATTCCACGTTAGAATTTTATGCAGCCCGCCCTTTAGGCTCGTCCTGCTTCATCGGATGACCCTTTGATCAATCAGGCAGAATGTTAACAAATGAAACAAAACTCTAGCATCCCGGCTAGCAGGTGGGAGGATTCTCTGCCGTGCTTAGTTGAGACACTCACCCCGTGCAACCTTGCAAAGCATCACTACTTGTCAAATCCTAAAGTACATTGTCGAAAAGTCACTTCCTTTGCTCTCTCCTCCTGTCTGTTTACGATTTTAAGACACAAGTCCCTGCACATACTGTAAACAATCCTGGCGTCCACAATGGTGGCAACAAGGGTGGAAAAGGAACACAGGATCAATGGTGGTATCAGTTTCGCACACAACATTGGAACCAAAGATCCCGCTAGGATCAGAATAAGAGTGTTCTTTTCAAACGGTTTCTGGGATGAACCGGTGTTTCGTCTATGAATAGCCGGTATGATGGGAAAATACTAAACTAGCAGGATGGCGTAGCGGATGCATCTCAAAAGGGAAGACTATCAGGAAAGAAAAGTACGTAGTACGGAGATCATACCTCGAGTATCTCATATATCTGCCCACTCCTCACAGCTGGAGGAAGCGTACTGCAGAAGATATCCCAGGATGGCTGGCCGACCACGCCTCTCATGATTGGCCGAGCATAGCTACCATTTGGTTAGCCCCCACTCGATACTATACGCAGCGATGTTTCCGAACTACCACACCCTCAAACACTCACTTCCGTGCGGCCTGGCTAACATGCGAACATGCAAAGAATGAAGTACAATACAACACAAATGCCGACATTATGCAAGCTGTTCTCATGGATGATCAGGCGGGGCAGGCCAGAGACCGTAGTTGCTGTGCGTCTGCTGAGGCGGAGCTGAGTAAAGTGTCTTCTTGGGGGCTCGTTAGCGCCCTCCTCTCTAGACGCTATGTGCGTACCCACTCCTGGGAGCAGAACAAGAGAAATCTGTTCACAATATATTTCTGCACGCGACCTCATTCGGTTTTGCCCTGTGTCCAGATATCGCCCTGGATTGTCTCCGCCGCGCGTTGTCGTTCGACGCGCAAGGTTGTGGATTTGACGTGGTCGACGCGAGGAACAAGTTTGGCCTTTTGCATTGTGATGGAGTCCATGTAATAGAGGATATCAGGGTCGCGGGAGGCGATTTGTAGAACTTCAGGGTCCTGAGACGTCTGGCCGAGGCCTTGAGATTCTTTCCGTTCGACCAGTGCTACACGACCCATATCCATGCCAGGGGGAGACCAAGCCTACCTTTCACCACTACCACCAGCAATAATCCGCGTCGGCAATGAACATGACCCTTTCAATACTGTCTATCGATGTCCTACGCCCTTGCCAAAAAGACATACACAAGCTGACTCGTCACACTCTGCTAGACCCTCGATCGACAGACCGCTAAAGAAGTCTTTCCTCCGCGCGATTCTCTTTCATCGTCTCTTTGGAAGACCTTTTACATACTCGGCGTCACCATGGTCAGCCCCAACTTTGCTACACATCACCACACGGCTGACTGACCTTGTCTGGTCGCTTTCTGGCGCCGTCGTTCATGAAGCAAAGAAACGGATACCTACGACAGCCCGGTGTAGCAGACCCTGAAGTAGAACAACTCGTGAACGAAAAGGTAGACGTCTATTGGAAAGGGATCGAAAGCGGGACGTCCAAACGCGGTCAGGTATCATCCGTCCTGTCATTCTATACACATCTTCACAACACGAACCCTCGTCACCTTTTCAGAAAAGACGCCCAAGGAGTCGTGGTTCCAGTGGTCGGCTTTCTCGCCCAACCCCGTTCTTGTTGGTGGACCCGCCAAAACATCTAGGTCCTCCCTGGGTTTTCTTTGAATCAACTTGCTCCGAGCAACTCACATACTAGTCGAACATCAGCAGCGCGCGCACGACCCCTGTATAGAAAATGCACCTAAGTTGGATGGTGAGAACCAATGTAAGCGTGTCAGTAGCTTTTGGACCAGGGACTGAAGGTGATTCATGGCAGACAGGTGGGTAGATGCTGGGTCATCATTTGGTTGGGATCCGACACGCAGAACGGCTGCCAAATCCTCAATTGCGGGAATGTCTGTTTTGGGCGGCGATGGTGGACAGGGCTGGAATAGTCGAGATGGCGGTTTGTAATCCGGGAGCTGAGGACATAGCAAGGTCCGATGCACCGAGCGCGGAAGGCCGTACTACCGATGTGAGGTCACATGACAGAGAGTGGATCAGAGGACAAGAATGGTGCAATGGATCTTAACAATGCACATGGATGTTACTTTCTGTGCGCCGGGCAATGTCGAAGGGGATGAGGAAATGGTACCAGAAAAAATATCAACGCATCCTGGAAGAAACTAGACTGTACGCGCTGGTTTCTTACTTTTTTGTGTACTGGGAAGCTGTGAAGAAAACGATTTTTGTATCAACAAGGGGCTATAGACCGACCATACTCCTTTTTCAGTTGCTTTCTCGATCTGTTGAAGTAGAATGAGTGAGTACGGAGAGCGTACTTCTGCTCCGATTCCATTTGCCCACGCGTGCCCTCTTCT
>JBBPJT010000627.1:0-17869 GCA_038088895.1 Xerocomus potaroensis
GTGCTTCTTCTGTCCTCGTGGCTTCTTTTGTATCACCCACGAGGTGTGCTTCTTGCTTCTAGGGTTTAGGGCTTACCCAGGGTATAGGGTATTGCCATTAGTAGCGCATTAGGTAACTTGGTCTGTGCGCATCCCTAGTAGGTATATATAGGTAGTACTTAGGGCGGTATGAACCTTACGTTCATCTTTAACCGCGGCCCCTACCTGTACCTTGCCTAGCATAAGGCATTCTTGTCTTGCAATCCACCTTTCTTCTTCCTGTTTTCCCATTGTGTCTGATCCCGGCTGTTCGCCCTTCAAGACCTTTGGATGGTGTCGATGCCTTGCAGGCGGGTGCAGGCAAGACCGTAACACATAAGGTCTGGATGGAGGAACATGCTTCATTGCTTCTTTTGAGAAGACTGAAGCGAATTCTTCATATTCAGTGGGAAGCATAGCCTTTGGTTTTGCTTTTTCTGCTGCAATGGCTAACTCAGTGGATTGGGTAAGCCTGGCTATGATTCTAGAAATTCTTGGTTTAATAACCATTCACCCTTGCATACAATGAAGGGTGGAGATGGTGTAAAAATCTAGTTGTCGATCGACAAGTCATTCGGGGGTTTCTTTATTGAGGTAGTGGTTTAATCCTTTGACTTCTATGTTGTCAAGGATAACATGTTCTAGGGGAGGGGGTTCTTTCACAGGTTTTCCTTTAGAGAGATAGGAAGCGTGAGTTCCTACATGTTCGAGATAAAGATCCAGTGATTTATTGAGGGATTTGTCTAGAGTGACTGTCCCTTTCTTCCAGTCAATGACCAGGTTTGTTTGCTCGAGCCAGGGGGCCCCAAGAATAACATTCTCATGTCTGCAGTTCATGACATAGAACTTGACCTTCTGCATTTGTTTGCCGATCTTCATATAAAGAGTCATAGAAAAGTGAACTGTCATGTTGTGTGATTGGTCGGCATTTCTTGCTATGACTGGATGAGTAAGCCATTCAAGGGGTATCTTGTGTTTTTGTGCAAAATGATGGTCAATACAGGATATTTCAGCTCCAGAGTCAATGAGAGCTGAAGTGTCAACAGTTTTCAAGGTTCCAGTAGTAGCAATAAGTTGAATTGGCAATCTAAGCGACTTTGATTGTCACTCTGCTACAAATACAGGAGAACAGGTAACCTTGGAAATGGAGGGTACTGACGTCAATGCAGTCCTCCTGTCTAAAAACCCTGTGGTTCAAAGAGGCAGGCCGAAAGCTTGCCCACTGTCTCTTCTTTGACATTTTCTTTGTCCTTCCTTTCTTCCTTTATTTCTACCTTTCATACCTCCTTCCTTTCTGGCTGTCAGCAACGGTCTGGACATTCTTTGGAAATGTGCCCTTGCTTGTGACAGTTGTAGCAAAGGCCTTTTCTCCTATATTCGGCAACTTGTTCAGTAGTCAGCCGATCAACATCCATTGCATTTGGGTCGCGAGGAGTGGGGATGGAGGTGTTGGTGCATTGGTAGGGTGGAACGTAGGTAGAGGAGGAGGACCGGGAATGTAGCCTTTCAATTTGGTCTGCCAGGTCCCATTGGGTTTTGAAGTGAATGGCCTTTGTATACCATTTAGTGATCTTGGTTGGGACAGTATCCATAGATTGGATTCGTCGCATCAGGGAGGGGGGAATTCCAGCAGCAAAGTATGAGATAAGTACAGCTGAATCAGTGGTTTCATTTAGTTCTGCCTGCATGGCTTTCATCTTAAACTGGTTGATATATCCAGTCAGGTTTTTGTTCTTGTGGACGTGGTAGATGGTAAGCCATCCTAGTGCTTGGTGTTTCTGATCAGAATGTTCGAAGTCTGCCTTGAACTTTGCAACAAAATCTGTAAAGGTCCCAAAAGACTGGGCATTGAGTGCTTGATTTTGGATGACAGTGGCCCAAGTCAAAGCAGATCCTTTCTTCATATATGAGAGCACAAATGCGACCCTCTTATCATCATTGTTGTACACTTCTTTGTTGACTAGAAGGTACATTTGTACGTTACTAAGCCAGTCTGCTGCTCTAGAGGGGGATCTGTCATATTCATCGGGGGTATTCAGATGGAGTTCAATAGGTTTTGGTTGGTGCGTCATTGGAGGAGGGATGGGGGCTGTTAGGAAGGCAGGGAGTGGAGGAAAGGGTAGTACTGGGGAAGGGGGAAGAGCAGTGGATGGCGAAGATATCTGAGAAAACGATTGACTTAATGCAACCATTATCTGATCTGGGGGTTCTAAGCTGAGATCTTTGTTAGTTGAAGTCTCAGTATCTGTGGCTTCTTCTTCTGGAGTGGGAGGGGTAGGGGTACACTGGCCTTGATAGGCAGCAAAGAGGTTGGGGAAGTTTCGGGGGTTTCAGTAGGCAATGGTGAGGGGAGGGTGGTGCACACAATGATGATGGTGCTATCTAGAAGAAGTAAAATCTTTTGTTATGCTTGGCCCAGGTAGGGACGAGCATAGCCCTTGAAAGGGGATCGGAGTTCTAGGGCCTTCACGCTGAAGGTATCGATGCCTCACAAGCCAGAGGACTTAGATCAAAATATCGGTGAAGTAGACCATCTGATGAGATGCTGGGCAAGACGTTGAGAGAAACTGGTGGATCTATTGACTAGTAGGTCACAAGATACAAGGGAGATTCTACTTAGGGTCTATCGTACATTACGCTAGGTTTAAGTAGGTATCTAGATGGTGCACAGACCAAGTGGTGTTTACTGTGGAATGACTCATCAGAAGTCATATCGAGTCATAACCAAAGGTATCTAAGCAACCATCAATCAAGGGGAATAAAAGGGATCACGAAGCATGCAAGAGACTATGCTTAGAACAGAAATAGCATCTAGATCATGAGAAAGAAGAAAGATCAGGGAAAGATAATCAAAGAAAGGGGTAGCAGGAAGATAAAACATAACACCAGCCAGCCCCAGACCTCATCACAGAGGCTGTCCACTGTGCACACCATCATTAGAGTGCACATTTTGAGCTTGGACATCTCTGATCCTGTCCACACCTTCTTGGGGGGCTTCTCTGGCATGACCCCAATGCTCTTTCTTTTCCTCTTCTTTTTGACCAGTTTGGATCCTGGCCACTCACACTGTGCCTTTGCCTCACAGCATGGCATACACACAGTTGACTTACCTGGACCAATCATATAGTCCAGGCCCCTTTCATGGCACCACATACACTCCTCCAGCAGCTCTGCTCATGCCTTCCCCTTTTCAGCACTTTGTTCCATGTGCACCACCTCTGCATGTGCACACACCATCACTTCTGTCTCCACCAGCCACCTCACCTCTGCCACCTCCTCCATGCAACATATTACTGCCACCTCTTCCTCTGCTCTGCAATACACCTCCTTTGCATGCTGCCGCTCCTCTTCTGCCCAATGCATTTCCATCCAGTGCCATTTTTGCTCTGCCACCTTGGTAGTGAAGATGTCCTCGACCAGGCAGGTGTCATCCCAAGTAGTGATGTCATCAATGGGGGACATGGTAGTATAGAAGTAAGGAGCAAATCCGTGCATGTCTAGTTTATATCTCCACAGGATTTCAACTCTGACAAAATTACAAACTCCGGCAGAATCAACAAGGTCACAAGTTATCACGTGGCATCATGTGGCCTTCAGGGGCTCAGGCCTAAGAGGGGGATACTGTCATATCCGTCTATCTCTGTTCCTATTCAACTATAACTCTGGTCCATTTTCTGTTGTCTATGTTTTTATTGCCTCCAGACTTCAATCTTCATTTCACTTATGATTATGTAACTCAATGACGTGACACATGCTTATTGACATATGACAGTTGCAGCAGCTGCTACATCACATAGTTAGTTGCTTTCACCATGGTTCCAATGTCGCCCAGAATTCTCTCTGATGACATCTGAACATTTGATTGTTTGCATCTGCCATCTTTGATTGTTGTTATGTTTCACCTATCACCCCTCCATCATTCCAATACATGTTTCAGTTCAGTCCTATAGTATATAAACCCTTTGCTACCCTCTGTATTCCACAGTTTGAATATTAACAAGAACTTGACACTCTCCTCCTACTTGTCCTCTTTCTGCTCTCTTCCGTCCATCCAACATTCTGTAAATTCAGGACCCCAGATTCTTTGCAAGGACACACCACATAAGGTGAAGCCAAGTCCCAAACCCTCAACTCCATCTCAGCGGAGTTACCCCCAGAGTTTGTCTGGCTTGTTCTAACAGTAAGAAAGTGTACATTTTGGTGAAATAAAGTAGTGGTGTTGTTGTAATGCCTAGAAGGTCATGGGGGAGTTACAAAGGCCAAAAAACATGACTGTTGGCTTGTATAAGCTGAAAAAGGTGATAAACACAGCCTTTTATTGGTCTTCCAGATGGATCAAAACATTGTTATACCCTCACCAAACATCAAATTTAGTAAAGATGCTGGACCCTTTAAGTTGATCCATTAGGGTTGAGATCAATGGTAGGGGGTAGGTGTTCTTGACAGTGTGCTCATTCAAATATCTATAGTTCTGACATGGATGAAGATCACCCATCTTTTTGGACATGAAAAAAAAGGGAAAGCCTGTGGTGATTTCAATGGAACTACATCCAGTTCTTAAATTTTTGTTGAAAAAGGTTTGGCAGGCTTCCTTTTCTTTCAGATTGAGTTGGTAGATCTTTCCTACTTGGGGAACAAAATTTGGAGTGAGAGTAATGGTGTGGTCAAAAGGTCAAGACAGTGGTAGTTGACTGGCTTTTAGCTTATCAAACATGTCTTTGAAGTCTTGGAATTCCAAAGGGAGGACCTGTGTTTTTTTCTCTTGTTTTTGTGTCAACTCAGTGGTGAAGGTCACTTTCCTGACCTATTTAACAGGAAACCATTTCTTCCATAATGCTCTACTTTTCTGGTCAACATTGGTGGAAAGATATCTTATTAGATATTCAAAATTTGGGGTGGCATTTATAGGTAATCTAAGGAGGGATATGGTCTTTTCTATCCAGTCAATGAGTGGGTTGGCTTTCTGCAACCAGGGTAACCCCAGGATTATAGGTTCTTTCCCAAGGGTGAGTACCAAAAAGGTCCATGGTTAGACCCAAGACCCAATTTTTACCACAGTGGTGACACTATACTAAATGGTGGTACTCTTGTTTACTGTTCCATGTTACATTGTGAGTTGGTAACCCTTGTTACAACTGGTGACAATGGCAAGATGACAATAGGGGTGAAGTTGGACAGTTGTGCAAGTTATCAAGGGTCTAATACCAGGATGACAAGGAATGCAGGAATGTAGACCTTCAAAGGATGGCACTGGGATAAAGGAAGAAACTAAGAGTTACTAACCCACACACTAGGCAGGTAACGATGAGATTCAACTTAGAGAATACTCCTACAAATAGTGCTACTTATACACTAGCAGCCATGGTGCATAGACCATGCTGACTAAGCACTATATAAGGAAAGCCCACAACCCTGGGACAAGAGTTGAACTATAAGAGGTAATGTCCATAACTCTGGGTTATGGGGAACATGTAAGTTGATATAACAGGAACAGCTATAAGGTAGAAGTAAAGAAGCCTTGTGGCAAACATGTGGATCATACATGGTGGTAATACAGACAACCTAAGGCAAGTGGCAGGATAGATCAGTGATGGAGGAGAGACATAGTCAGAAGACATCTAATCATTATACCAGAAGTGGGGGAGGGGACAGGATAAGGGGAAATGAACCCAGTAGACTAGAGACCCTATTGCTAGACCAAGCATAGGGCATCTCCTATAAAACCATAACATTCCATCTATGTTTTGTACAATTCAAGGAGTTGTTAATTGGGAGAAAGGGAGGTGATGTTTTTCAGTGAAGTGCAAATCAATGAAACTTCCAGTTACTCCACTATTAATAAGAGCTTTTGTGTCAACTTGATGAGTAGAACTGTAAAAGCAGAGAGGGATACACATGGACTTTTCATTTGGACTAGTGCTATATACAGTTGCTATGATTTTGATCAGGAGAGAAGTGGTTGACTGCACCTTCTCCTGTTTTAAAAATCCTTTTCTTTCACTTTGGCTAGCTCTATCCTAGTGATTTTTTCAACTGTTTTTGTCATTATAACATGCTTCCAAGACTGCATGAATCTGATCAGCAGTCATTTCTTGTTCAATCAGATGAGCTATATAATGATCTAATTTTGTCAGTTCCATTTGGAGTGCTTGAATAGGGATAGAACAGATTATGGGATAAAATGGCCTTGCTTGGGTGTTTGAGGAAAAGGTGAAAGAATTGGCCAGGGATGGGTAGAATGGGTTGTTGGACTGTAAAGGGGGACATCTACCCCCTTCTTGATGATTACTTGCTCAACATCCTACATAATGACAAGTAAAGCATCAATTTTCTTGTAGGGGTTGGCACAATTGGCAGGGGTTATGGTAATCACATCTATATTTATGGCATTTGGGTCTTGTTATATTCTGTTACTTCCAGGATTGAGAGTTCTGCCAGAACAAATGGCTCTAATCCTTTGTGGCTGTGCATGGAATTTGGCAGCTACAGTTACCTATTTTTTAAGCATGTCCAGCAATGTTCCCATAAAGAGGATTATTTGACTGAGCTGTGGGTCTAATTCAGCAGTGAATGCATTGATTGGGGTGCTCTGATCTGTTACTCTGCTTCATGCAGAGTGTAACTGAAAATTGGTAAGATAGTTTTGGAATCCCTCTTTCTTATCATGCAGATTCTGCTTGGTTCCTAACATTTTGCAGCACACTTCTTCTTTGAAGTTATAGAGATAAAACATCTTGCCAAAGTCTTTCATCATAAGATCATATATTTTCTCAGCATCTGGGATTTCTCTATCATTGAGATGGTGGTACCATTTCTCAGTGAAAGGGACTCCTCTCCCCTTTATCAACTTGTTTAACACTACAAGGATTTTAGAACTGTCATACTGATAATGCTGGGGGTTCAACTTGAAATAGGAGGCCATGGTGAGCCCTCAATGGATAGCATCTTTTGTCTCTCCAGAAAAAGCCTCTGGAAGTCCTGCTTTCAATTCTGCTGGGAGAGAAGGCAAGGTAGAAAGAACCAGTTTAGCAACCAGATCAACAGAAATAGCTGCAAAGTCATTCATTTGGGGAAATAGATCAAAGAAAAATAGGGCACAATCAACTTGGTAAAGTTCATCATTGTTGTTGCCATTAGACAGGAAGGAAAAAGGAGGGAAGTTGTTACAGTTTTCTATGAGACACCCTATACCTGGTCTAGCAATAGGCTCTCTAGTCTATCAGGTTCATTCCTTCCCTATCCCTTATCCCTTCCTCCCCCAGTATAACAATTAGATGCTCTCTTATCTGTGCTTCCCTGTCTTATCTACAGATAATGCTTGTCTCCTAGGTCATTTGTATTACCATCACAGCTAACCCATGTGTTTGCCACAAGGCTTCTATGCTTTGATCTCATGGCCATTTCTGTTATATCAGCTTACATGTTTCCCATACCCAGGGTTATAGGCATTCCCTCTTATAGTTCAACCCTTGACCATGGGTTGTGGGCTTTCCTTATATAGCACTTAGTCAGCATGGTCTGTGTGCCATGACTGCAGTATATAAATAGCACTATTTGTAGGAGTACTCTCCAAGCTGAATCTCATTATTGCCTGCCTAGTGTGTGGGCTAGTAACTCTTAGTTGTCTCCCTTCATCCCAGTGCTGTCCCTTGAAGGTTTATGTTCCAGCATCCCTCGTCATTCTGGTTGTTACCCTTGACAACTTGCATGGCTAATTCGCCCTTCCATCTCCTATGTGTCAAAACCTCTTTCCTGTTATCACCAGCCATAGCAAGGGTTACCAGCTCATAACATAACAGAAGTATCATCAAGAAGAAATGGTGGTTGAGGCATGGATAGCTCTCAACTAGTAAGAAGCTAGTTCTTTTGTTATACTTTTGTAGTTGAATGACAGAAGCTTAGATGCCTAGTCAAACCCTTAGAAAAGTTCTGACCTTAGGGGGATTGCAGAGACTAGGAAACTATGTGAATAGCATAGAACTAGCTTAAAGACTACAAGTACATGCACAACAGTATTTATACTCCTAGAAATGGTGAACAGACCAAGCTGTACCTCCTTAAAAGAGAGTTTTTGGGGAACCAAGATGGAGTGTGGAAAAAGTGGGAAACATGAGGACATCAACAAGAGATATCCTAGGAGAGAAAGACATGTCTGTAGATGAGTCAACATGGAATATGGGATAATCATAGATGAGTTAACAAGAAAATGAAAAATAACATTGTCAGAATCAAACCATAACATGTGTTACAGCTGTTGCTGCACCTACCTATGCAACCACTGTTGTGTTCTACTCATCCTAGCATACCCTTAGATGTTGAGCAAAGGGGTCCAGGCATGCAAGCAAGGAGTAAAGAAACAAATGGAATATACCTAGGTAAGGCATGATACAAGCAAGGGAACTGATGTTAAAGCTGAACTTAGGGTTCAGCTGTTACTAGCTAACTATCTTATATACTTACTAGGGTCGCACACAGACCATGCTGACTAAGCACTACAAAAGGAACTATTCTAAGACCTATAGAAAGCCCTAAACCCTAGAAATCAGAAGCATACCTTGTGGTGGAAGCAAAGAAGGCCACAAAGACAATAGAAGCACAGTGATGGCATGCCATGTGAGAATTCTACATATAGAATGGGGTCAAGGGTACACCCATTCAGGAAGAATGAGTCATAGCAGTCAAGTTATATCCAAATGACTCAATGAGAACATTTACATAATGGCACAGCTCTAGTGTGGCAACTAGCTGTGCAGTGAGATAGAGGCAGGGACAAAAGGAACAACTGTTCTTCATGAACAACAACCCCAATACTAGGTGTAGGATCCAAAAACTGTAACAACATGAATTTAAGCATATCTTTGATCTTTCTGATAATTAGTCTCTTTTTCTTCTTTTTCTATATATATCTTTGCCTACCCAATCCAAGCCTATTGATTTTAGTCTCATCTAATCATATAGCCCCAATGTTGGTACTTGCAAACAAATGCTAGCCCTTTTTTATAGCTTTAAAAAAGTAGTGGTTTTTTCTTTTTTATCACAGCCTTCAATAGGGCTTTTCTATGGGTATTTCTCATTGCCTAAGAGTAGGCAAGGGTACTAACAATAGTCCTGATTATTTGAGTAGCCTAAACAGCACCCTTGGTATTTCCAGTGATGATTTATTTAACAATAGCTTCTTTGTTGGCAGGAGTAAGTTTGAAAGGATAAACATTTTAAAGCCTATTCTTCTCTGATTGAGATTCTTGAAGAATCTGGTATACTATAGACTTTCTTAGACCACTTTGTGGTACAATTGTTCCAGAGAAAAGACCTAGGAAAGAGAAAAAAATATAAAAAAAGAAAATAGGCTTTTGGGTAATTGTTACGCTTGTGTTGAACGGAAGACCTTCTAGTCACTAGAGTAACCCAGGGACCTTAGAAGTGACACTGGAAGTACTAGGAACTACACTGATATTGCGTAGAACTAGCTTAATGTTTACTAATACATGTGCTACATATTTATCCTATCTGGAAATGTGAATGGACCAAGCTGTGTCTATCAAGTATAGATGACAAAACTATGGGGAGGATCCAAAAGGAGTAGAGGAAAGATTGGGGACACAAGGACAATCTAAGATTGTCCTAGAAAGGGAATAGCGTCTGGGATGACGGAAATGAAGGAAAACAGAAATGAACAACTACGTTTACATAGGAACGAAAAGAAGAAATTGTAACATGAGGCCCATTGTAGCCTAAAGGTCACTGACTGTTATGAAAATTGCCATAAAATGCCATATAATATGCTTACTAAGCTTATTTCCTGTCGCTATGAGGGAAAGTCCCATACGTTCGATACTAATGAATAACATCACCTAATGATTAACTAATGACTAACAAAGGCTAATGGATCCTGGTTGTATTCTCCAGGGAACCCTACTGCTGGACAAGAGGCAGGTCGTGGTTGTATTCCCTGGTAGAACCCTGCCGTTACATGAAGTGTACACATATGATGTGAAGCCCTAAACGGTAAAGCTAAGTAATCACTATCTTTTATTTCCCCTTTGATCTTATCAGTGGAAATCACATGACATAATCTAATCGTGATCCATGTCACATGACCCTTCTTATTCAGAACTTCTATCTCCATGGGTCATGTGAAGGCCATACAGCCCTTTATGGTAATTGACTCATCTTGACTCCTTCGTCTCGATATAGCAAGGCTGTGGTATGACTCAGGAGTCTTCTTCGGTCCCAATGGACTATTCTTACATTCTGACTCCTGATGACTCAGTCGTCATGCTTATCAGCCAATGGCGTTTATTACTTGGCTGCACATTACTCAGCCTATTGGAAATACATGCTGCGCATTACAAAGCCATGGAGCTCATGCCCAATGGCAGTAACAGCTCATACTGCAGATTGGTAATACCCAGTTCATTAACCAATTGCATAAGTTGCTCAGTGCTGTGGATTGGTAAGGCACAATTTCTCAGCCAATCGCAATAGTCACTCGTTGCTGTGCATTACTCAGCATGACTTGTTCCATTTCAAATAACGCTCATTAGCCAATGGCATAACTTGCTCTTATCATTCGCTTACTCATGTACTAGTATATTAATAGTGTAGCCAATAGCGTAATATTCTCTTGTTGATTCAAACCTTGTATTAATGTAGCACTGCTTGGTCCATGTGTAGATACTTGGAATATAAATACCCGAAGGTCTGAGCGACCAAGACTCCTTAGTCTTGTTCACTTGAACTTAGGGTCTTATGGCCTAGTTACACAAGTATGAGACTTTAAGCTCCGTCCCCACTCCTAGCTTGACTACTGTCTAGCGGGCATCCCCAGGCTTGACTACTGTCCTGCGGGTATCATTTTTCATTCTGTCTCACTCGTTTACGTCCACCACAGGCTTTGATATCTTCGCCTAGTGCGTATACTCTTACATCGGCTTGATTACTGCCCAGTGTACTTTCACTTCGTTTCACTGACCTTTACTCTTTATCGAGAAAATCATAAATTGCATCATCTGGATCATTGGGTTCAGCATCCAGTTCTTGATGTCTGATACGACAAGGGCATAACTCCCCCCAGGAAAGAGTTCAACATTCATCACACCCATCTGGTCCGCATTTGTATAGTGGACAGGGGTGACCCCAGTGTTGCCATTGACAGTAGACACACGCTGCTTGTGGACAATTGTGTAAGTCATGTCCTGTGCCATAGACTGAACAAGAGGGGCATTGATGGGTAGGGCACCAGATCCCCAGATGAGTGTCCACTTTGTCACACCATTCACAACAAGAGAACCAGGCTGGCTTGATGATCAAAGAGGATGCAGTGGGGGTGTCGATATAAGTGGGAGTGATGGTCGTTTGTAGTTGAGTTGGGGGGGAGAGATACAATTTCTTCAAGCGAAGGTTGTAGGATGGGGAAGAGGGGAGACCATACATCATTATAGCCTTCTTTTTTCCTTTCTTTTTAGCCTTTTTGGGAGACTCAGATGGGGAAGGTGACTCGGGGTGGGGAAGAGAAGGCAACAATGGGGGAGGAATGGGAAGAGGGGTTTGTTCTTCGACAAGGGCTATGAGAGAGGGAATATTCTCCTCGTCAGACGAAGGGGATGGAGGGGGGAGAGAAGGGATAATGGGGGAAGGCGCTGGAGGCGTTGCTAATCCCAGTACAAGTGGGAGGGAGGAGATGGACATGTTGGATGGTGGTACGATGGATGCATAGGGAAGAGTATCAACTGTCCTATGGCTTACCGCCGCTTCATTCATATAGAGGTAATCATACCAGACTGTGGGGTGGAGATGGCACAAGAAGGGTCGAATGATGGGACCAATTAGTTCGAAGGGGAGAGAATTGATCATGTATCCCAACCCTAGACAATAAAAGAGATCAATGTTACATTTTATTCCCCAGATACCCCTTTAGTTGATTATCTTTCCTGGATATTTCCTTTCTTGAACATATAATAACCTTTCCATTGTCTTGCCTTTCTTTCCCATGATCCGGATGCTATTTCCATTCTAGGCATAGCTTCTCACATGCCTCGTGACCCTCCTTATTCCCCTTGATTGATGGTTGCCTGGTTACCTTAGCTCTGACTTGATGTGACTCCAGATGAGTCATTCCGCAGTAGACACTGCTTGGTCCATGCACCGTCTTGATACCTATTTAGACCTAGCGCAATGTACAATAAACTCTAAGTAGAATCTCCCTTGTATCCTCTGACCTACCAGTCAATCAATCCATTGGTTTCTCTCGATGCTTTGCTCTGCATTTCATCAGACGGTCTACTTCACTGATACTTGATCTAAGTCCTCTGGCTTGCGAGGCATCGATACCTTCAGCATGAAGGCCCAAGAACTCCGAACCTCTTTCAAGGGCTACACTTGTTCCTACCCAGACCAAGCATAACAATCAAGCAACTGTAATTTTGCTTGGCTCATCAGTGTTGAGCCCTTGGCAGCTATGATGGGAGGATGGTCTAAGGGAGTGGCAGCATTGAATACCAAGCGAAAGGTGCAAAGGGTTAGAAAAAGCACGCATGCATCGTAGATGGTACTATCAGTGAGGGGGGATTCTACCACTCGCATAAACAGGGGGGCGTCTTGTAGTACAGTGGCAAAAATGAGATGACAAGGAAGAGGTGGGAGTAGATTCGTGCAAATGGGGAAGATCGCTGGAACTTGGTGGGTGGCGTAAGAGGGGGGTGGTGTAGGGGAGGTATTGCGAGTTGGAGGCATGATGAGAGGTTGGGGAGAGATCTACAACGAGTGGTCCTTTTTATATAATTTGAGAATGGTCCATATGCCAGCTAAGTTCCTTTCCGGCTCCCACATATTCTCGGCGTGGGAATATCCTTTCCATTTGATGAGGTAATGCCGAGTTCTTATGTTCCCTTTATGTTGTAATATCTGCTCTACCTCCCATGCTTCATCTCCATTGACTTCCATAGGAGGAGGTTGTAATGCATTTTTCCCATGCTCCACAGTTTCCCAATATGTCGAAAGAAGAGAAGCATGGAACATGTTGTAAATTCTCCATTTAGCAGAAAGATGGAGTTGATATGCGATGGGAGAGACCACTTTGGTTATTTCAAATGGTCCCTCATGTAGAGGGTTTAATTTCTGCCAAGGGGTACTCCGGCAGAGATTCCATGCATCTAGCCATACTTTATCTCTGACTTTCCATGGGCGGAATTTCTTTGTTATCCATTGCTTCATATATTGTTGTGCCATTTCATGAGCGCTAAGTGCTTCTTGTCAGGCTTGATGAAGCCAGGTAAGTCATTCGGCAAGGGTGGGGATGAATGTCTTGCCAAGAGGTGGATATGCCCATGGTTCATATCTGAGGATTAGGGAAAATGGGGTTTGTTTAGTAATGGAATGGACCAAGGAGTTGTGCATAAATTGAGCCATAGGGAGGAGATTGACCCAGTTGGTCGGTTGGTCTTGGCAGAATAAATGGAGATAGGTTTCCAATTCCTGGTTTACTTGTTCCGTTTCTCCGTCCGTTTGTGGATGATACACAGAGGACAAAGCCACATCATATTGAAGCAAACAGGCCAGTTCCCATGCAAAGGTGGAGGCAAATTGTGGTCCTCTATCCGAGATGACTCGATCATGTAAGCCTATATGGGAAAAGACATGGGTGTAGAAGAGATGAGCGATAGCTGCTGTATCTACCGTTTTAGAGCAAGGAATGAAAAAGACCCCCTTACTAAGCCCATGGTCAACCATGACCAAGACAGAGTCAACAGACCCCACCAGGGGAAAGGTGGAGACAAGATCGACAGAGATTTGTTGAAAGGGGCGGGTAGCCACGGAGGAGAAGGGGGAAAGAGGGGGAACGATGGGATGAGTGTTTATCTTACTGGACTGATGGAGGGCACAACCCAGGACAAAGCGACGAACAAATGAGGAGAGGCCTGGCCACCAATAGTCGCGTTGCAGGAGAGCAGTAGTATGAAAAACCCTACCATGACCACCAGTGAGGGACATATAAATGGAGGAGACAAGGTTATGGCAGGCGGAAGGGGGAATATAGAGGTGGTTGCGAAAGTATAAACATCCGTTGGTGAAGGACTAATCGGCGCAGGAAAAACAGGGAAAGAGGGGGGAATTCTTACGCATGTGATCGAGAGCAGAAAGGATAAGAGGGTCAGAAGGGAAGAAGAGGCAAATCTTGGTAAAGAGGGCAGTGTCAATGAGGGAGATGAAGAGGGTATCAGGGAGAAGAGTAACATCGACATTGTCAGACAAGGTATCAGGGAGGAGAGAACAGGAGAGAGCGTCTGCAGGACCCATAGCGGTCCCAGGTTGAACGGAAAAACAGAGATTGAAGTCCTGTAAGAACAACATCCAGCGGGCTTGGCGATGGGATAAACGATGAGGTTGTCAAAAGTAGGAGAGATTCTTATGATTGGTAAGAATCGTGATGGGGAGACCAGTGCCCTGAAGGTAATGACGCCATTCAGCAAGAGCATGAATGACAGCAAGAAGTTCACGATCGTAGATATCATAATTCCGTTCGGCAGGGGAGAAAGTACGGGAGAGATAGCTACAGGGGTGGAGATCACCATTCATGTCGCGTTGCATGAGAACACCTCCAGAGGCAAGTAAAGAGGCGTCGGTCATTACTATGAAAGGTTGACGTAAATCAGGAAGAGTCAGGACAGGTGCGGAAACAAAAATGGTTTTTAGTTTCGCAAAAGCAGCATCACATGCAGGGGACCAATGCCAAGGATGGTCTTTGTGGGTGAGTTGATGAAGAGGGGCAGCGATAGTAGTGAAGCCAGGGATGAATCAGCAATAGAAATTGCAGAAACCCAAGAATGAACAAACTCCCTTAAGTGAGTGAGGGGGTATCCAATTAGTGATTGTGGCTACTTTAACAGGGTCCATTTGGAGACTATTATGAGCCACGATCATGCCAAGGTACTCTACTTGAGGTGCATCAAACGTGCATTTGGATAGTTTCAAATAAAGATTATGCTTGTGCAGATGAAGGAGGATCTTCCGGGTTCATTCATGGTGGAGAGAGAGATCAGAAGAATGGGTAAGAATATTGTCCATATAAATGATCAGTCAACCTTCAGCGAGGTAGTTGCAGAACAGGTGATTCATCATTGCTTGAAATGTCGCGGGGGAATTGCACAAGCCAAAAAACATCACAGTGGGTTCAAATAAGCCAAATGGAGTGATGAAGGCCGCTTTCCAATGGTCTTCCGGTCGAATAAGGATGTTATTATATCCCCAGCGGATATCCATTTTAGTAAAAATGGAGGATTTCTGTAGTTTGTCAAAGAGATCAGAAATTGTTACAGGTTTACGACGGAACGCCTAGTGTTTGCCTTAACAATGGGGTCCTTAGTCTAATGGTTCATTTTCCTTCCCTTGTCCTCATCCCCGCCCCTCCCTGTGGTATACGATATAGATCTTTCCTTCGTCTTTGTGTTCCCGACCTTAGGATAACGTTTATCTCCTAGGTCGCTTGTATTACCTAACGTGTATGATACACGTGTTCGCCATGAGGCCTTCTTTGCTTCTGCCTCATGGCCGTTTCTGTTATAGCTTACCTCGTGTAGATGCCCAGGGTCTTGGGCATTCCCGTTTATAGGTCAACCCTTGCACCAGGGTTGAGGGCTTCCCATATGTAGTGCTTCGTCAGCATGGTCTGTGCGCCATAGCTGGTAGTATAAGTAGTAGAGCACTTCATGTCGTAGCCCTAAGCTTAATCTCATCGTTACCTGTCTAAGTGTGGGCTTGTAGCTTCTTGTGGCTTTCTCCTCACTCCGTTGTCATACCCTGAGGATCCCATTGCCATTATCTCCTCCTCACTCCGCTGCCATGCCCTGAGGACTCCCCAAGTGTTCCCCTTTCCCTCATACCGCACTTCCCGTCATCCTGGCACGAGCCCTTGACGACTCCCACCTTGTCATCACGTTCATCACTATTGCCGTCTTCATTTTCACGACTATCCTAGTGGACGTCGTATTATCTGTCTTCTCGTCACTCGTCGTTTTCCTCCTCGCAATCTATCTTGTTGTCGCCCTCATAGTTACTGCCATTCGAAGCTGCTGGCTCACTACATAACAGAAATGAGGGGTAGCGGGTATGCATTTTTGACTGTATGCTCATTTAGGTAACGATAATCTTGACAAGGACGAAGATCCCCTGTTTTCTTGGGTACAAAGAAGAAGGGGGACACTTGAGGTGATGTTGAAGGAACAATGCACCCAGCTGCTAGATTTTCATCAAGAAATGCTCTACACGCTATTTGTTCGGCCAGATTAAGACAATAAATCTTCCCTATCTTTGGAACGAATCCTGGGGTTAATGTGATAGCGTGGTCGAACTCTCAAGAAGGGGGAAGGGTGCCTATTCATGGTTTATCAAAGACGTCAGTAAACGTTGAAATGAATGGGGGAAGAGCGGTCTGTTTAGTGAGATTCTCAGCTGTGAGAGAAGTAGATAATGTTGTTTTTGCGATCGACAGAGAGGGATGATATCGCTTCTTCCATTGTTGGGTGATCCAAGAGTCGGGGGAAACGTGAAGGAAACAGGCTAATAGGACATCATCCGGGTATTCCTTTATGGGCAAACCAGGGAATTGCACTTCCCCTTTTGACCAATTGATTAGGGGATTCGTATGCTGTAACCACGGAAGCCCTAAGATAGCCTTTTCTTTTCCAAGATTAGTGATGAAAAAATCCCAAGGGGCACTCCACCCAGGGACGGCCATGACAAGAGTCGTTTTATGTGTTATCCATGCCTCTCTATTCGTGGTGCTGTCTACATTTCATACTTCCAGGGGGGTGAGTAGGCGAGTTAGGGGAAGGTGATGTTTTTTTACGAAAGTGGAGTCAAGGAAACTTCCAGTGGCACCACTGTCAAGGAGTGCAGGGGTGTTGACATTTATTTGACCATTTTGCAAAAAAAGAGGGAGATGCATAGATTTCATCATTTTCCCATTCAGATACATAATAGTCATGTCAGTAGCTAGGAGAGGGGAAGTTGTCAACAGGACTTTCTCTCCCTTCAAAAATCTGTCTCTACTCTGGCGACTTCTTCACCAGGGGTCCCATTATTGGCGTAACATGCTTGTAACACCTGGTGGATCTGGTCTGTAGTCGTCCCCTGGGCCACAAGCATAGCAATATATTGATCCAAAACACTGGTAGTGACGGTGCGAACGTTTTGTCGTGTGCTGTTTTGTTCTCCATTGAGGCATTGGCGAAAGGGATTGGTTGTTGGAAGGGAAGACGTAGATTGTACATTCTTGTCTCATCTCGGTTGTTGGGGATTTGCTCTTCCAGCGTGATTACTAGACTGACAGCCAATACGATGGCATATGAAACACCTGTTCTCTCGGAGGTGTTTGGCACGATTCATTGGTGAAAGGAACACAGTATCAATATCCATGGCATTAGAATCTCTTGTTCTCCCACCCAGGTGACTACTGAGTGATTCTCTGGTACAAAGTGCACAGATGCACTGTTGTTGGGCATGGAACTTAGCTGCAGCAGTTACCCATTCGTCAAGGGTGGCTGGCAGAGTCCCCATAGAGAGAATCATTTGGGCAATTTGTGGATCGAGTCCTCCTGCAAAGGCGTCGATTAACATGGCATCGTCTGTTATGCCAGACCAAGTGAAACACCTCTGATCTCCACACTAGGCCTAGATAAGCCTTAATGATTGAGATCTATGGAGAGGGGGCCAAAGTGTGAGTGAGAATGTGAGAAAGGAGGAGATGTGGGACTGAGTCTATCTTGCTAGGGCCTCCTACCAGAGGGAGAACACCAAGAGAACTTGACTGGGGAGTTCCCTGGTCAAGTTCCTTGGGCTTTATATACTATCTAAG
>JBBPJT010000628.1:0-17864 GCA_038088895.1 Xerocomus potaroensis
CTAAAACACGCAGCGACTGGGACACCGTGTCTGTCAAATCAAGTGCAGCAACACCAAGGCTCAATACAACAGGTCCGTGTCGCATCACAACACAATTGGCACAGCCTACCTATACCATGTCAGTCCAACATGGAAGTCTGGCGCCCGGCTGGTACCACCGACACTCGTTGGTGACACGTTAAAACAGCTTAGGCTAGAACAGGAATGTCAAGAGTAGCATGCACCATTGAGGATTCTGACCTGTACTGCCCCAGTTGTGTGATCCGATCGCTGCTGCAGCTAGAAAAATTGCTTGCAACTCTACTGCAGGCTCTTCTGTGTGAGGACTTTACGACGCTGTCGTTGCTCTTTGATCCTGTCTATCAAAGTCTAGGAAGGGCGCTGTCTTCGGCAAGGTAATAGTTGATTGACTAATATCGGGGACGATGTACTCATCATTCACCTCAAGTCAGTCATGATGCTCGATTTTCTCTGGGATACCCTCCGAGTCCTGTCAACACCGGTCCCTGTCGATGGGGTAGCGTTTGTGGTGTATATCCTTCCTCAGGTCACCTGCGATTTCATACTGGGGACATTGGCTCTCATGCCTGGGATGCGCGTTGCACGGGTTGCGGTGTTGTCCATCTTTGCCCCTCTAGCAATGCGCGCAGTGGCTTCCGTCGACATGTCGCTCGGCAAGCCTGAGCTAAAATTGGCTCAAGGTCTATTCGTCGTAGGTGATATCTAGTAGATTTTCTACATATCAGAACTCAGCGGTTTATTTGCAGGTCAATATGTTCATCACTGCAGGACGTGCACTCAATTGGGCGTTAACAAAGGAGCCTCTGGTGCAACGTTTCCGACCCGCCAATAGTAGCCCGTCAATCATCATGGACACTATTGACTTGTTCACAAATATGCATGGTCTTGGCTGGAACTGGTCACATGGCTTACACATCCCGCAGGACAGACGTCCAAAGAAACGTCTTTCGTTCGTTCGCTATGCATTCCTCTCTGCGGTTGTGCACGCATGCGTGACTGGTCTATCTTCTCAGGCATTCCTATTCCTCGCCACCACCGGATCCGATACGAAAGAATTAACTGTTTTTGATGAATCCCTTCCCTTTTTCTGGCGATATCTCCGGGCGAGCGTTATGACAGCTTTGATGGGGATCACAGGCTACGCTTGCATGCAGATGAATTATGATCTAGGCACCGTCGTCGGTGTCCTTTTCCTGAAACAAGACCTGGCTCAATGGCCCCCCGCATTTGATGTGCCATGGCGTGCCACGTCGCTGATCGACTTTTGGGGTCGCCGGTGGCACCAATGGGCTCGACATATGTTCCTCATCCTAGGTGGCTACCCGCTGTCAGCCTTCTTCGGTCGGACGGGGATCATCCTCGGCGCGTTCCTCGCATCCGGTGTCGAGCACGACGTTATGCTCGTCGGAATGGACCGTCACGCAGATCTCAGGGGCATGTTTCTCCCATTTATGATGATGGCACCTGGGATGCTTGCCGAGCGCACATTTTATCAGTTGACGGGCAGGAAGGTAGGAGGTGTAGTTGGGTGGGCGTGGACGATGACGTGGCTTGTGTCGTGGTTTAGCTTCGCGGCGGATGCATCCCTTAGATGGTTTGGTAAAACGTAGCTGTGTGCCAATTTACTGTCCACGATGTAAGATTGTTGTGTCGGGAGATAGTTCGTATTGTCCCTGGACCCAAAGAGGGGCATGGCACTTAGAAGATCGTAGGATAAAATTTGACGCCCATGGGATAAGTGCGTACAGAGATCGAGTACGTTGATTGGGGTAGCTCAGTTGATTCCAGTAATGTACTCGCCCTGTTGTCTGCTATCCATATCAATCCGCAGTCATACCCTGTGCGCTTGAATCATTGAAACAGTCTGGTGCATTCCCATCAAACCCAAAAAAGACATCACTCGGAACGTTCATTGTAACATCAGGTCCAGGGGCACCCTGGTCGTACTACTGAAGACTGCGACGGCTGTGACCTGACCTCCATAACAGAGCCACGTGTTCACGTGCTCTATTCGCGGTCGAGCTCGGATCGCATTGGAGCACAGCAATCTGATGCAGGGATGGGGATGTAAGTAGCACTCTCAGTGAGAAACGCAACTTGAACTTGACAGCAGTTTGCAAAATGATAGACGCACTGCATCTCAGAAACTGCCCGGACTTCACACGATTCCACCTACCTAAATAGATAACCTCCGACCTCAAACAACCCCCCCAATGAACAATCTATTAGTACCATAGCACCCTGTTCTCATCGAGCGTGCATCACTAGACAGCATCAACCGTCGATACATCCATCCAGCACAAAAATGGCTCATATTCTCTATGTCTGTAGTTTAAACTGAGTAAGCAAAGGAATACTATTTGTATGACATCACTGGGGGGTTGCCCCACGGAACAACTGGCCGGGCAGTACTCAGTGTCCAATTCTAGTAGGTGTAGCGGGTGGAGTGCAGAGCGGTTTGCGTCTACCGTTTTGCAAACTGCTGGAGTGACTTGTGAAATCTTCCGCTTGACGACCACTCCTGATCGATCTCTTTTCTGCCCTACCATTTTTTTCTGGTTTTCAAAGCTTGAAGAAAGCAGACTCTCAAGTGGGGTAATGGGCTACTCGTGGTAAAAATCATCATTCGATCAAATTGTTCATGGTGCTGTCGGAGTCCCGTCCACTCGAGTCCCTCTCAATACATCAACGTTCGTTTAGAGCTTCGTAATAGCGATGTTGGCTCTCATGCCTAAGACTTGTCCCCGCACGCGTCGTAGTGTGGTTCATCTATGGCCTGCTGGTATTGCGTACAGTAGCCTCTGTGGACGTGACGTTTGGCGGCCCTGAACCCAGAATCCTGACTTGACGAGGATGGTACCGATAGGTCACGATGTTCACCCTCGTCGCCCATATGCATGCAAAGGATCGCGTTACGTTTGTCTTGCACACATTGGTTTCCGCTTGTTGTACACTGGGTACGTGTTCTATGTCATCAGGTCATCATATCGTTTTGCTGCAGGGTCTGTCACCGATCGATCGACCGTCTTTGATGGCACCCTCTCTTTCCCTGTGCGGTACCCCCGGTCGATCGCCCTGACAACCCTCATGGGATTCATGAGGTACGCAAATATGCTACTGCCTGGCTACCACACTCAGCGTTCTTGTCTTGCAATTGAAGAGAGGGTACTATCAAAGACTGGCATGCGTTTCATGATCACGGGGTTCCAATGGAGTGGATAAGACGACCGTCGCACGCGTCCTCGCCGGGCTTTGGGCGTTGAGCGGCGCTAGTGCAGGTGTCACTCGTCCCAGATCTGGTGTAGAACGACGGCAAGGTGTCTTTGTATTACTGCAGCGCGCATACATGGTGACCGGTTCATTACTCGAACAAGTTATTTATCCACAGACCTTGGGTGTGTTTTACGCCAGAACTCAGAAGAGGGCAGCGGATACGTTTTGCCTGGAGATAAGTCGGTGCAGTGATGGTTTCTGGCCAAGACTAGACATTGGCTGCGATGTACTGGTTGATGCCCTGGAGCGGGAAGTATAGGTCGTGGATGTACCCAGTGACATGTGACTGCGATCCAGATTATGTAACCACCGGATGCACCACAAAAAAACAACACCTGACTGAAACACGCAGCGACGGTCTGTCAGGTACAGCAACACCAAGGACACCCCAACACAATCGACACAGCCTACACCATGTCAGTCCAACACAGAGGTCTGGCACACAGCTGGTGCTGATGGCACTCACTGGGGACGCGTTTAAACGGTTTAGGCTGGAACAGGGATGTCAAGAATAGCACGCGCCGTCGGGATTCTGACTCGTACCGCTCCAGTTGTGTGATCCGATCGCTGCCTCAGCGCTTCAGCTATTAGGGAGAAAACTATTTGCAACTCTACTGCAGGCTCTTCCGTGTGAAGGCTATCGTTGCTCTTCTATCCCTTCTATCAGAGTCTAGGAAGGGCGCTGTCTTCGGCAAGGTGATAGCTGATTGACTCATCGGGGACGTTGTACTCATCATTTACCTCAAGTTAGTCATGATGCTCGATTTTCTCTGGGATACTCTTCGAGTCCCGTCAACACCGATCCCTGTCGATGGGGTAGCGTTTGTGGTGTATGTCCTTCCTCCGGTCACTTGTGCCTTCATACTGGGGATATTGGCTCTCATGCCTGGGACGCGCGTCGCACGGGTTGCGGTGTTGTTCATCTTCGCCCCTTTAGCATTCCGCGCAGTAGCTTCCGTGGACATGTCGCTCGGCAAGCCTGAGCTAAAATTGGCTCACAGTTTTTTCGTCGTAGGTGATACCCAACAGATTTTCTACACGTCGGAACTGAGCAGTCTATTTGCAGGTTAATATGTTCGTCATCGCTGGCCGTGCACTCGATTGGGCCTTAGCAAAGGAGCCCCTGGTGCGACATTTCCGACCTGCCAATAGTAACCCGTCAATCGTCGTGGACGCTATTGACTTGTTCACAAATATGCGCGGTCTCGGTTGGGACTGGTCACATGGCTTATATATCCCGCAGGACAGACGCCCGAAGGAGCGTCTTTCGTTCGCTCGCTATGCATTCCTCTCCGCTGTTGTGCACGCATGCGTGACTGGTCTATCTTCTCAGGCATTCCTATTCCTCGCCACCACCGGATCCGATACGAAAGAATTAACCGTCTTTGATGAATCCCTTCCCTTTTTCTGGCGATATCTCCGGGCGAGCGTTATGACGGCTTTGACGGGGATCACAGGCTACGCTTGCATGCAGATGAATTACGATCTAAGCACCGTCGTCGGTGTCCTTTTCCTGAAACAAGACCCGGCTCAATGGCCTCCCGCATTTGATGCGCCGTGGCGTGCCACGTCGCTGATCGACTTTTGGGGTCGCCGGTGGCACCAATGGGCTCGACGTATGTTCCTCATCCTAGGTGGCTACCCGCTGTCGGCCTTCTTCGGTCGGACGGGGATCATTCTCGGTGCGTTCCTCGCATCCGGTGTCGAGCACGACATTATGCTCGTTGGAGCGGATCGTCGCGCAGATCTCAAGGGCATGTTTCTCCCTTTTATGATGATGGCCCCTGGGATGCTTGCCGAGCGCACATTTTATCGGTTGACGGGCAGGAAGGTGGGAGGTGTAGTTGGGTGGGTGTGGACGATGACGTGGCTTGTGATGTGGTTTAGCTTCGCGGCGGATGCGTTCCTCAGATGGGTTTGGTAAAACGTAGCAATTCCAATTCCTAGTGACATACTGTCCACGATGTAAGACTGTTGTGTTAGGTGATATTTAGTATTATTCCTGGATCCAAAGAAGGGACAGGTATGTCGCTGAGAAGATCTCCAGTAGGAGAATAGAATACGACGCCTATGGGACAAGTGCGTATGGAGATCGAGTACGTTGATCCGTGGATAGCTCAGTTGAATTCGAGCTGTGTAGTCGCCTGGTTGTCCGCTATCCATATCAATCCGCAGTCGTATCCTGTGTGCTTTGAATTATTGAAACAGCCTGGTGGGTTGTATTCCCATCAAACCAGAAAAAAAGACATCGCTCGGAAAGTTCAGCGTGACTTCAGGTCCAGGGGTACCCTTGCTATTGAGATCGACCAGTCAAAGTTCCTACTTGACACAGGAATGTACCAGCGCAATCCCCCCCCCCCTGATGTTATAATGGCCCTCGGTCATACTGAAGGCTAGCGGTGGTTATGACCTGACCTCCATAACAGAGCCACGTCGCTCATGTGTTCTGTTCGCAGTCGAGCCCGGATTGCATACATTTGGTGCATAGCAATCTGACGCAGCGATGGCGATATAGTAAGCAGCGCTCTCGGTGAGAAACGCAACTTGAACTTGAATGACTCGTTGCTGAAAGACGACCGCTCCAGATCTCTTTTTCGTCGCTACCATTTTTTTTTCTGGTTTTCAAAGCTTGAAGAAAGCAGACTCTCAAGTGAGGTAATGGCTTACTCGTGGTAAGACTCATTCGATCAAGTTGTTCATGTTGAAGTCGGAGTCGAGTCCTTCTCAATGCATCAAACGTTGGTCTTCCCCCTTTCGTTTGGAGCTTCGTAATAGCGATGTTGGCTCGAAAAAACGCCCAGGACCTGTGTGCCCGCACGCGTAGTGTGGTTCATCTTTGGTCCCCTGGTATTGCCTGCAGTAGCTTCTGTGGACGTGACGTTTGGCAACCCCCTGAATTCAGAATGCTTCAAGGCCTGTTTGTCGTGAGCTGGTTCGATATCCACCTTGCGTGTATAAACTTGACTTGGATGGTACCAATAAGTCACGGTGTTTACCCTCGTCGCCCATATGCATGCAAAGGGTCGTATTCCATTTGTTTTGCCCACATTGATTTCCGCTGTTGTACACGTCTGGGTGCATGTTCTATGTCCATCAGGTCACCATATCGTTTTACTGCATCGGGTCTGTCACCGATCGATTGACCGTCTTTGATGGTATCTCTTTCCCTGTGTGGTAACTCCGGCCGAGCGTTCTGACAGCCCTCATGAGGCTCATGGGGTAGGCTTTCGTACAAATTTGCTACTGCCTGGCTACCACACTCGGCGTCCTTGTCTTGCAACAAGACCCAGCTCGGTGGCCCCCCGCATCCGACGCCCCATGGTGCGCGACATCCCTCGTCGATTTCTGGGGTCGTCGATGGCACCCATGGGCCCACCGCACGTTCCTCTTCATCCTCGGCGCGTTCCTCGCGTCTGGCATCACACACGGCATCATGCTCGTGTCTATGGACGACAATGCCGATCCTCGGTGCATGCTGTTACCTTTTTGTGATGGTGGGCCTCGGGATGCTGGTCGAACGCGCATTTTATAGGCTAACGGGCAAGGAGGTGGGAGGCATGGTCGGGCGGGTGTTGTTGTAGTTCAGTCTCATGCTGGATGGATTCGCAAACGCGAGCGTGTTTAGTGCGTTGGGTCCTTTGAATGGTGCCGGGGAATTGAGAGGGCTGGTGTCGTCAGAGGGTTGGATGCCTGATTACATACCATCAGATAGACATTCTCATCTAGAGTAAGTGAATGATCTGATCGTTTGGACACGCTGGATATCATTTTCTTTGAGCCAGCACAGTTGTACGATAGCTGTAGCTGGAATGGGTGAAGTGGCGATCTCAAATGAAAGGATGAGTTTATTGGAAGAAAGCTTTAGTACTCACCTGAGTGATTATAATATACAGTCAACACGAGTTAGCACTGAAGCACTCTTAAAAATGGATCTGTGCATACTCAACATCACAAAAAATGTCAATTTACGAGATTCGTGATATATTATACGACAAGACAATGAAATGTATTATTTGTGCTCTAATACATCACTGGTATACTAGCTTGGTCACGGTATGCGTTGATTAGCTTCACTCTATCATACTCGCTTATGACGTACGTTGCGACAATGTAACTCGGAATTTGTTCAAACAGTAATTTGAGGACTCAGCCAGCAGTAACGGTAGACTTCGAGGCGACTAGTCAGAGCGAGAATGATTTCAGGAATCTTGTGAGGAGCGACAGCAAGTATCTTTAGGGCAAGTAATGGGACTTGGGTTCGCGAGTCCGCCTCATATCCCGACGGAGGGATGACCACCCCGATGGTTGCATCATCGAATTGGACGCTAGCGACCATAGGCTTAGGGCCTTGCCTGGAAAGGGGTTTGACCTTGTCCGCTGTCAGAGGCTTGTAAGTTGCAGCGTCCGGGAAGTCATGCGAGCAGTTGGTGGGCCGGTGGTCAACGAAAGGGCGCCGACACTTCAGGCAGCCACGATTATCACGGAGGAATTGGCATTCGTTGTCCATGAGAGCGGGTAATCGAGTACAAACAGGGATCGTTGCGCGGGAAGTAGCATTGCGTTATTTGGTAGTGGCATGCTCGTCCGTAGTCCCAGCACGCCGAGGGCTCAGCCATTTTGGCCCGTAAGATTCGATGCATAGATATTTCTACACGTTTGGCGTCTCGTATGCGTTTTTCATCCAGCTTCTTGACCTTCTCAATCCGACAGCTTCATCGCGTGCACATGAACTTCGAGATGATATTTGATTTGTTCGGCAGATAGGTGGAAAGCGGGACCGGTAAGAAGCGCACCTGGGTTTGGACTGAGGTAGCCCATGCGTGAAAGGGCCAGAGTGGAGTCTTAGGCGGGCGTCGGCGGCCCAGTCCGAGAGCAACCACAGATTCCGCAGTTCCACCATGAAGGCGGCAAACGTAAGCGCATTGAGGTGAGCGAGATCGATTGCATACCACTGTTGTATCCTTGGGTCTTGAAGTCCCCAAGCTACACGTTACACTTGGCACCTGGTGCGATGTCTTTGTGTGCAAAATGGAAGATACAGCCAATTTCCCAATGGCGTGATGCTTCAGGGATGACGTCAGAACTAGTGAGGAGCTATTGCCATTATCAATAAGGGCGTCGATAACGACAGGGCTCGTGGCGGGAGGCCCATTGATGTGACACCGCCACCGGAGATGCGGAACAGAATGTAGGATCACTCGTTGTCAGAATCGGAATCCGGTTTGTAGCCCGAGGGCGGCATAACCACGGCAACCGTTTCGTTTTCGTGTTGAACGCTCGCGGCGGTGGTTCGTGTGGTCCCTTTGTTTGATAACCGCTTGATATCGTTGCTGGTCAGCGGCTTGTAGGTGGCGGGATCGGGGAAACCATTTGGGCAAGCATTGGCAAAGTGGTCGACAAAGGGACGACGGAACTTGAGGCAGCCCTGGTGGTCTCGGAGAGGGCCATCGGTAAGGGTAGGCAACCGAGAGCGCAGAGGGACCGAGGTGCGCGAGTTAGTTGATATCTCCGGCCATGAGAATAGGCGATTTTGACGACGCAGATTGTACGAAGACGGCGACACGAGACGTCACCAGTGAGGCCAATGGATGATCAGAATCGGAGGAAGAGCAAGAGATAAGACTAGGGAGCGAATCACTCAAAAGGTTGGTGAGATCGGAAGGAGAGGCAGCAGGGGCGTCGGACAGTGGGATACTGGAACAGCAGGAGCAGGGGGTGAGCGCACTGTGCCAAGAGCACAGGTACGGCTTCTTGAGATGGGACCCGCCACACCCCGGGATGAAGAGGTGAGCCATATTGAAAAGAGCGACGAAAAATGCGTAATAGATCGCTCTGTATTGTCTCTCGTATTGGGGAAGGTGAGTCAAGATATCTGACGGACCGGAGACAGATGATGGGACGACAGCGTGGGAGCGGTGCGGGGGATATCGGCGACGGCGGGCGTTGGGACACGGACACGGAACAACGAGCAGGACAGGGGTATTTCCCAACGGGTACATCCAAAAAAGAGAAGTCTGCCCTAAGGCAACAACACTAAAAAGACGTGAACGAGCAATGTATTAAAGAGGTACTTAACGCCCCTATATATATCATGATATCATGTGAGAAAGGAATTACCGTCGAAAGATATACCGGCTCAGATGAGCCGTGTAACGCGTCAATCGGAATAGCTGACCGTCGGCTTACACCCTCCCCACCTATGAACGCGTGCGTGGTTCCCACTTGTCGAGAGCTTCACAAGAGCAGGATCCTTCTTTGGCAACCACTCGTCACCTTCCGGCCCATACCCAAACCAGCGGACAAGGTGTTTTTTGCCGCCAGACCCACTTGCAGCAAGGCAGGGAGGCGGACGTCAGGATTCGCACACAGGGAATTGGGTGGCATCGTTAGAATGATAGCGGCGCGGTTGACTGGCGTGGAAAGCGGGGGAGATTTTGCAGGTGGGCGGTAAGGCGAGAGTGTAGGTAGAGGTTGATCCGCGCGGAGAATTCGATAGGGACCATCGAACCTAGGGATGAATTTAGTAACACGGTTGGACCCTGGCGCGAGATACTCCCTTCGACGGGTTGCGAGTGGTCGTTGACAGCAAAGTCGGGGTCCACCGTGAGGGCTTGTGAGATTTCGGCGTGGATGAGGTTATCTAAAGCCTCCAGGACGTCCATGTCCAAGCGGTTAAGAAAGGCGAGGGCGTCAGCCGCGAGAGGTGGGGTTAACAGGCGGGGCGACCGTCCGAGGTAGAGTTGGAAGGGGGCGAAGCCGATGGTTGCATTATTCCGGGCGTTTATAAGATTGAAACGTACACGGGGAAGGGCTCGAACCCAACCTTGTTGGTGCTGGCCGACGAAGAAGCGAAGAGATTGAAGGACGGTTTTGTTCGTCCGGCGGCGGACCGATTGAGTATGATACCCGAGAGGCGGTGCAGCGTTTTCCAGAAGAAAGTTTCGTGTTTCTCGCGGTCGGAGATGATCTCAAGCGGCACACCGTTTTCACAATACCAGTGGTCAAGGTCCAGCGGGAGCCGTAGTCGGACTCTTGTTGCGTTGGCAGTCCATGCAGGCGGGGATATGAGATTCGACGTGGTGCCCACGCATCCCGGGCCAGTAGAAAGATTGCCGAAACGCGGCCGAAATCAGAACGTACCGCTACTAAAGATGATGGAAACCGCCTGGGCTTGACCAATACCAAGACGATGACAACGTTGGATGATCCTCATATTCCGCGGGACCTGCAGCACGGTGTACACGTCGTCGTCAAGACCAAATATGGGCCCACCAGGGGGGTTCGGACCACCAACAGGGCCGCGATATTTCCAGGTACATGGGTACAGTGCCAATACCGAGCTCCTAAAACCGCCCATAGAGGTTCCGTATGCCTTGCCACCCGGGCGTTTCACAGACCCACAACCGCTGCCCGAAAACTATCGCTACGGGGACAAGGACTACATTTACGAGTCCAAATGCTAGTAGAGGGGCCCGCCAATCGTCCTCTACACAAAATCCCACATCATGCATAGATTGCTATCAGCCAGACAGCGATGGTCCGACCGCTGGTTCGTGCTCAGATTCAGATTACTTTTGGAACACTGCCATTGAGTGTTTGACAGGTTTTCCACCGGAAACCATCAAAGGTCTTGGTAAACCATCGGAGGACCCGTAGGTAGGATATACAGATTCCCACATCTATTAACTGAGAGAATGGTCAGCCTTTTTGTAAACATCGCGTCCCCGTCGTCCTTCACGCACGAGTCCAAATTTCCTGTCAAGGTCTACATCCACGGAGGGTATGCTTCCCTATCTTTGTACTGATGGCATCTCGATCGAGGGAAAACACGCTCAGGTTCCTCCAGTTTGGTTCTCCACACGATCTTTACTCTCAGGCGCAATATGTTGCTGAAGAACGTTCTGAAGTCTGTGTTAACATCGGATACCGTCTTTCGGTGTTTGGTTTCCTTGCATGCGACGAGCCCAAGATCGAGGGAAGCTTTGGATTCAAGGATCAGTGGCTCGCACTACTGTGGATTCGGGAGAACATTGCTGAGTTTGGAGGTGACTAACCTTGTGTTTGTTTCTAACCGAACGCGGATCTCATAAGGATCTGTGCAGGGGATCCAGAGAACGTACAGCTCTCTGGACTATCGGCTGGTGAGCAACGAAAATTTCTAAAGCTCGCGAGATGAAAGAATTAGCTCGTTGGTGCCTACAGGCGCCCAAGGAATGGCGCCGCTATACGATCGCGCACAGAGTGCGCACCCGGGACCGCGTGCTCCAGAACCTGCAGCGGTACTACCCGCCCGGGATCGTGGCGCGTCTCGTGGAAAAACACGCGACACTCCCAGAGGACACATATGTGGAGGAGGTGGCAATGCGGATGGGTGAGATTTCGAGTGACGGACGAGCATATTTGCCTGTACGCTTGTTCGTGGGCGACTTTTACGCCGCAGGTTTCCCGGTGTTGAAGTATCAGATCCGGTGGACGCCTGAACGGGCGAGGTTCAGAGGTGAGAACAAGCGTCTGGAGTTCCCTTGTGATTTTGCTGCAGTTTTTTTGTGGGTAGGGTTCGTGACGCACCGGACGGACCGCCGTTTCCGGGTCCGTGTCCCGATCTTGACCGCTTCAGATAAGGAAGTGGCGATTGCTTGGTTGGATGCGATTGACTATAAATCGAGGCTCTCGAGCGCGAGGGGAAACCTGTGCGACCACTCAAGCAGGCGCTCACACTGATGGGGGAGCAACAGATCGTATGGCAAGTCGATCGGAAATGGAAGCGACCCATGAATATCATCAAAGCCCTACCTGGAGAAGGTATGCAGCAACGAAATCCTTTTTTTTTCTGTTGTACATTCTGATGCTTGGATGCATGCTTAGCTTGAACCTGGGAGTCGCGCGAAGATGAAATACACCAGCGCGCCGGAAGTTATTCTTTAAAAAGTTCGAATCAATTCATGAACAAGTGTGTAATCATAGTGACGGCCGAAGAACGGCGGAATGAACAAAAAGCAAAAGGTCAATCCGCACGGACCAACTCTGCTACTTCCAAATACAGCTTTTCGGCGAATGCCGTGATGGTCTGATCCTTAATACGCTCTTCATCCCGCCCGCAGGCCCCCTCAGCGCATTCTAAATCAAGGAGAACTACACCATCGTTCAAGGGCTGTCTGTTATTCTGCAGTCAACTCATCTCATTTTCGGTGAGCTTGGCAGATTGTTTGCAGAACTCGCATTGCCCGTGTCATCTTTAAGCCCCAACCCTATCCGGCCAGGTTGCGACGGTAAAATGTCGCCCCAAGATACAAACTCAAGTTCGTTACCCAATTCCGAAGCCTGTGCGCGCACCTGCAGCACCCCGTCCAACACGCGCACCCTCACCTCCCACTCGCTCGCGGCATGTCCACCGCCGGGCGTCGTTGGACACGTCGATGGGAGCGCGGACAATGGGGGAGCTCGGTCGGCTTGAATACTGTTGTCCGCGCCGCTATGACCCTCGACCTTGACGCCATCCGTACTAGCGATAGGCGTAAATGTCCACCAGCCCGTACCATCCCCAACGAGGGTGAGCAAATGGGTGTGATATCTTGCCAGTGATGGTCTACATGACGTTCGCATTTAGCACACACGTGGAGACATAACAACGGTCGTAACGCACCTCAGAGAGATTGTGATGAGCGAGATACTGAGCGACTTGGCGTGCTCGCACATCTGTCCCTCCATGTCGCTCGACATAGCGCTCGTGCGTTCTATTCATCACAATTGAGAACGACAAAAAACCTCAGCAGTCGTTCATCGCATCAAACACAGGGGTCACCGCCCGAAGAGCCTAGACAATGGGTTTGAAAATGCGCACACAAAAGAAGATTGGGATGAAAGCTGACCTTGATGGTCTCCTGAACACGAAGGAGCGTGATAGCTGAGAGGTGAAGAACAACGGGTCGAGCGTGGGCTTCACGAGGTTCCTACTGCATGCGTACGATCGGTACGGGGCAGGCGAGCAAGAATGAGGAGACGCACTATACGGCCAGCGGCGCTATCTGACCGAGAGACTCGACATTGGCTGCGATCCAATGGTCGATGCCCTGAAGTTATAACGAAGGTAAGGTGGAGAGGAGAGGTAGAGGTCGTGGATATCGAGCGAGACGGTCCCCGAAGCGGAGGGAGAGTTTGTACTGAGCAATGAAGCGGCGAGGACAAGAAGACAGTTTGAAGAGAACAACTTTGAAGGTTGTGAGCTGCGTGTTGTGTTGCTGTTTGTCTTCAACACCATCTTTGCCATTGGGGGTTGGTTAGGAATGACATGGTTACCTTGTGCTCACGTAGGGTTGGCAGAATCCATGACAGCCTACTGGGAGCGTTTGAGAGTCGACATTTGCCGCGTGCATTTCCACCCCATTGGAGAGGTTGTTGAGGGTGGATCCGTCTATACGTCCGACGAGCGAACGGATAGCGATTGCAATGCGAGAAGGCAGGGTACATGTATCAGTATAGGGAGGAACGCAACTTGACTTGAACGTTTTAGTTTAACCTGGGATCGCTGCACTGTCAGACACGGCGTCCGAGTCGCTGTCGCTGGGTTGGGTGTTTCATCTGGTGGTTATGTAATCCGGATCGCGGTCACATGACTCATTGGCGATGTTCTCAGGGTCAGGCGGCGATGGCCGTTATCAGTCCGGTCAGACTCGCTTTCACTGGACACAGCTCAGATCCCTCCTGCGCATCGACATTCCTTGTATTCGCTCACACGAAACCCTCCTGCTCATCACACGCTCTGACTTTCTCGTCCTGCGCACCGTTCTTAGCGTCGTAGCAGCCAAGCTCATCGGCCATATCGTCAAACACCTCATCAGCGCATATGCTTATAGCTTTCTCAAAGGCCTGTCCCTTTAGTTTGCCCTTGCTGTGTCGAGTATCTACACGAACTCTAAGGTATGCACGCTATCGACGTGTTAAATCCCGCCATCTCCAATCTAAACTCTCACTCGGTACATCCACGACCTCTACCTTTCCTCTTCAACTTATCTTCGTTATAGCCCTATCCCACTCCAGGGCAACGGCCAGTACTTCACAGCCGATGTCGAGTCTTAGTCATACACCGTCACTGGCATATAGTGCGACCCCTAATTCTCGCCCGCCTCCCTGTACTGATCGTACGCATGCAGTGAGAGCCCCATGAAGTCCTCGCTCGATCTGTTGCTCTTCACCTCCCAGCTATCACGCTCCCTCGGGTTCAGGGGCACCTTATTACCCCACCGTCAAGGCCGGCTTTTATCCCGATCCCCTTTCGTGTGCGCGTTTCAAAACACTTTGTCTAGATTCTTCAAGCAGTGACCCCCGTGTTCGGCCACCTTGCTGCCGTCGAGGTTCGTTTAGAGGGCGAATACCTTGCCGGCGTTGGACGAGTGGGTAGAAAGAGCGAAGACATTGCGCAAGTACCGGTTCATGACATCTCCGTGGTGCCTATTGGTGTGCCCGCAGCTTTTGCAATGGCGGTCCGCGCGAATGCGACATTCCCACTCACACTTACCTTCGCCTAATTAAACACATCAATTCTATATGCAAGGTTTGCATCCTGTACGAATGGACGGAAGACTTTGTCGTCAAGTATCTCTGGAGTGCTGCGGGGTATGGGCTGATCGCTGTACCGTTGTTGATCACACGAAACGTGGCAAGGGCAAGAGTCCTGTTGACACCGATGGTGTGGTTGCAGATCGCACAGAGAGTGGGTAACTCTGACCTCCGTCGAGTATACGGTCCGGTTGACCGTTGACTTCAGCATACATATCTAACCACAGACTGCTCCCCGCTTGCGGGTGCGGGCGAGCGACTCATGTACGCGTACAAAGGCTTGGTCGAGGTCGCTGGCTTGACAGGAGGGTATGCATGCGTTTGGGACAGCTGTCTCCGACAACTGATTTGACGCTGCACAGATTAGCGAACCTTTCACCGCTCCCTTCGGCTCTTCCCGGTGGCGGTGATACCTTTGGTGCATTTCCAATGGCAACGTTCCAAAGAAAAGGTCCCCCTTACATTTGACGAGGAGGCGCAACCTTGGGATCACCTGTCTCGGTCAGGATCACTCTTGTCCAAGCACCGAATTTTGCCCTTCGCTCTGGCATGCATCTCATGATCACGGGACCCAATGGTGTGGGTAAGACGGCCCTCGCACGTGTCCTTCCCGGGCTTTGGGCACCGGGTGGTGCCGGTGCAATTGTCACCCGTCCCGGATCTGACGTAGATACGACGACCGTGTCTTTGTAGTACTGCAGCACGTATACATGGTGGCGGTTCGTTTGCTCGAACGAGTTATTTATTCACAGACTTTGGCGCTTTTTACGCCCATCATGACGGGAACGCAGAAGAGGGCACCAGGGAAGTGCAGGCAATCTTAGAGGCTGCACATCTGGGTTATCTCGTAGACAGAGAGGGTGGGTGGGGGACAGTCAAGGAGTGGCGGGACGTGTCGAGTGGGGGAGAAAAGCAGCGGGTGTATCTCGTCTAGAAATATGTCGGTGGTCATTCTAATTGGGATCTAGATGGCGCTTTCGCGCGTGTTTTACCATCGGTCCAAGTTTGCGATACCGGACAGTGCGTGCAATGAACGACCGTTGTTGTTTTTTTGTTGTTCTCAATTGTGATGAATAGAATGCGCGAGCGCCGTGTCGAGCAACGTGGAGGGGCAGATGTACGAGCACGCCAAGTGGCTCGGTGTCTCGCTTATCACGATATCTTTGAGGCACGTAACGACCGCTGCTGTGTCTCCACGTGTGTGCTATATGGGAACGTCATGTAGACTTTCACCGGGAGATATCACACTCATTCGCTCACCCTCGTCGGGGATGGTACGGGCCGGTGGACGTTCATGCCTATCGCTGGTGCGGATAGCGTCGAGGTCGAGGGCCATAACGACGCAGACGACCGTATTAGAGTTGGCTGGGCCCCGCCATTGTCCGCACTCGCATCGGCGTGTCTGAAGGCTGCTGGTGGTGGACCTGTTGCAGGCAATCTTGTCCTTGTGCTGGAGATGCAGATGTTGCAAAGACAGTCGGAAGAAACGGGCGAGTGGGAGGCAAGGGTGCGCGTGTCGGACGAGGTATTGCAGGTGCACACATAGGGTTCGGAATTAGGTAGTGAGCTTGAGTCGGTGTCTTGGGAAGGCTTTTTGCTTTTTTTGTACCACTGCGACCTGGCCGGATCGGGACAGGGAGTCTGTGAATTGTCGAACGAGGATTGCAGCTAGTGGAGTGGGCAAACATGGGGAACTTGAACGGAGTGGAGACGGGGGCAGGTTCGCTCTCTGGGGTCGAATTTTTAAGGCTCCTGCCACGAATTTACATGTAGAACCGTGGGGCGAGGCTGATCCAATGCACGCTTTACTCAAGTCCGGTAACTGGTTGCTTTAAGTTTTACTCCCGATAGCAGGCTTTTTTATTTTCAAGAAAACGAGTCACAAACAACTTTGCATGTAGTAGTAGTACATTTACATCAGACATATTCCAAGGCTAGTTCTGTGAGGCTGCATACTAGACAATAGCTGCAAACACATGAAAATGAGGTCTGGATCTGAAAACAAGGCAAGGGACTCACCAAGCTTGTTCTTGAGAATGAAGGCATGAAAGTCCTTCTTGGTATAGGATTCATATGGAAGGGGGAATGCTTCCACAATAGTCTTGACTGAACCATCCAATCTTGAAAGGGCTTCTTTCAAAGCAGCCTCTAAGGTGGTCTCTGCAGTCATGAACACAGTGGCAGCACATTCCAAGAATAACAGTGCAGCTATAACCAGCTAAGTCAATGTGAAACTCAACAACATCAATCCTACCAATGAGCACATGATGATCTGGCTCAAGATTTTTCTTTGATTTAAAGTTGTTTCATATATCAGTGAATCAAATAAGTGTCATATGATATATAGAATACCTTGGCAAGAAAAGACTCCAGTAAAGAGATGATTTGTTTCTAGCAAAAAAATTGAAGTTAACAGAAATGATATAGCTTAAGAATTATAATGTGATGAAACTCACTGCCTAGATTGGGATGGATAACATTCATAAGTGTTGAAACAATCACAGAATGTAACTTACTCTCTGAAAATGATAAGCATTGAAAGTGGTGAAAACAAAGAAAACATAGGATAGTGCTTACCTCCTACAAAATGGAAATAGTGCAGATTATCATCAATCATAGACAAATATAATAAGAATTTACTTGCCAGCTAGAAAAAGAGAAAAGGAAAAATCCAATCATCCATGTCTAATCTAGCAATAACAGAACAGTACTCACCTCCTGAAGGACAGAAAAAGAGCAGAATTTGTCAAGGATGGACTCACAGCAATAACAGAACAGTACTCACCAACTGAAGGACAGAAAAAGAGCAGAATTTGTCAAGGATGGACTCACAGCAATAACAGAACAGTACTCACCTCCTGAAGGACAGAAAAAGAGCAGAATTTGTCTGTTACGGTTTTTGCCTGTACCTGCCTGCAGGCATGAACACTCAGTGTTGCGCTCTTCTCGGCCTTGAAGGTCACTCTTGGACGGGATCAAGCCATAACGAAGGAGTAGCAAGGGGGAAAGATGGA
>JBBPJT010000629.1:0-17843 GCA_038088895.1 Xerocomus potaroensis
CCCTCTCCTCTGTTCCGTCCTCCACTCCTCCTTTGTCTTGACTCTCTCACCTCACTTGTGCCCTTGCTCATGCCTGTGAGATTGGTCACACTCTCTGCCATGCATGTCCTCATCTTGCCCCTTCTACCATTGCTGCCCTTCACTCATTACTCATCAACACCCTTCTCTCTTTCTCTTCCTCTCTCCTCAACAATCCTGTTCCACATCTCTCCACCCCTCTGCTGGCTACTTCTTTGTCACCTGTTCTCTCTTCCTTCTTTTCCCAGTTGCCCTCCCCCTCCCTCATTTCCCCCCTTTCTCCTCCTTCTCCTGTTTTTCAACTGGCTGTTCCTTCCCTTTCTTGGGCAGACAATGTCTCCGATGATGGTTTTCTTGCTCTTCCCCCCCCAACCTTCCCTTTTCCTTCCTCTCCTTCCCTTTCCCCTTTCTCTTAGGCCCTGTCTGTCCCTCTTCCTCCCTCTCCTCTTGTTTCTCCTTCTCCTTTCCCCACCAATTGCTTTCATGATCTCCTTGCCGATCACACCCCTTCTGTCTCCCCTGCTTCTCATTACTATGCCTTCCTCCTCTTCTCTACCCTGTCTCTGTCCATCCCTGTTTCCTCCCTGGGTTTCTCCCCTCTTGCCAACCTTCGCATCCTTGGTCTCTTTTCCCTGTCCCCTCTCTCTTTGCTGCTTATCCTTCCTTCTCTTTCCTGTTCTTTCTCCCCCCTTTTTTTAACTGTTGTTTGATCTCTTCATCGCCTGGTGTCTCCTCTCTTAGTTGGGGGGTATTTTCTGCTCATTTTCTGCTCATTCCTGTTTTCTGGTCTCACCAGAGTCCCAGGCACGACTCTAAACTGCCTAACCTTCTCCACCGATAGGAAAAGTCCTGGGTATGACTTTAAACTGCCTAGTCTTTCTGGTTGTCCACAGATGCCAGGGCACATCCTGGGCATGACGTTAAACTGCACTCATCCAGTTGAGGAGCTGGATGTCTTCCACCCTTGACAGGCAAAACTCTGGCATGAGTAAAAACTGTACCATTGACAGTAATGAATGGAAACTGTCTTCCTTCCCCTCTTCCCTGATTGGACCAATTCCCAACCGACATTGCAGTATCCTTGACAATGAGGGCATTACAAGGTACTGGATCTCCCTCAGTTACATCCTCTCTAGTTCCACTGGACTGCCATTTTGTATTGGAGTACCCGATGATCAGGTTATCAAGATCTTGACCGTGAGGGCATAGCAAGACTTGCCTCTGTCCCATTGCCTTCTTTACTTCCTGTTGTCTATCTCCAACAAGAGTCTAAACTGTTCTCCCTGCTGCCCCCCCCTTGTTTCAGTTTTGTGGGGCTTTCCCACAATTATGCTTCTCTTCTACAGCTCTCCGCTTTTTGTCCTCTTTCTGTCTTGATGTCTTCTCTCCTCCCTTGTTCCGTTCCATCTCCTTTTCATTCTTCCATACCCATACTCACACCAAGCATAAAAGCTGGGCCTTTCATTGATGTCTCCTTCACCCTGCCTTTTCCCACTATTATGCATTCCCTCAACGGATTCCCTGCCAACCATCCCACTCGTTGCTGTCTCACCCCCGCCCCCATTGATATACCACCCTTCATTCCCCTTCACAATTTAAACCCGTACAACTTCTTTACTATCTCACATATTCACCAGAACAATCAACTATTCTGGATACATGCCTGCCCTCATTGCTTGGAACTCTGTTGGGCCCATTCACTCTTAGCCCTGGATGTATTATGGATGGACCACAATGGTTGGGTATGTCCTCCTGTCTCTGAGGATCCCCCTTTCTACACCTGCCTCGATGTTTCCTGTCCCTCCTATCCTCCTGTCCACAAGGATCATCCTTCTCTTGTTCCTATCACTGAAACCTCCCCTGTCACCATTGTCATTCTAGATTATTATCTCGCTTGCACTTGCGCATCTCTCTTCTATGATCTGTCCACACTATTGCAGCTATTATCAGAAATAGCCACTTGTCCACCCTGCAACACCTAGCCCACAGGAGTTTGACTTTTAGATGATGAATTGAGTTTGTGCCTGGTGGCTGCAAAGGTAGCATTGGGGTAATGTTACAGTTTTCTATAATGATGCCCATTGCTTGGTCAAGCATTGGGGTTGTTAGTCTATTGGATTCCCTTTCCTACTCTCCATCCCCCATCGGTATTGATTAGATGTGATTCCTTCACTCTATGTCCTTGTCTGACCTACGGTAACACTTGTCCCCTAGGTTGTTTGTATTACTTGCCATGTGACATACACATGTTGGCCTTGAGGCTTCTATGCTTCTATCTCATGGCCGTTCCTGTTATGTTCAACTTATGTCTTTCCCATAACCCAGGGTTATGGGCATTCCCTTTAATAGTGCAACCCTCATTCCAGGGTTATGGTCATTTCCTTATATAGCACACCCTTTGCCCTAGGGTACTGGGCTTTCCTTATATAGCACTTAGTCAGCTTGGTCTGTGCACCATCACTGCTAGTATATAAGTAGCACTATCTGTAGGGGTTAGACCCCAAGTTGAATCTTATTGTTACATCACCTCAAGTGCAGGCCTGTAGCTTCTTGTGGCAATACCTCATCCCACTGCTGTGCCTTGAGGTTCTCTGTTCCCTCATCATCCCAGCTTTTGCCCTTGACAACTTCATGCTGAAAGCAATACCTTATCCTGCTGCCATGCCTTGAGGTTTTCTGTTCCCTCATCATCCCAGCTTTTACCCTTGATGACTTCATGCTATTGCTGCCATTCAAAGTTCCATCCATCTTCTTATCACTTTCATAGTCATTGCCATTCGAAGTTATTGGCTCACTATGTAACAGAAAGGGTTATTTTCTAGGATGGTTTTGGGAACCAAACATCCTGGGATGGGCCTTCTTATAGGCTTTCCGGATCTTCTTGGCATTTTTCAGATTCTGCTTGGATTCTCATGAGTCATCCTCTGGCAGATAACCCTTCCATTGGATCAGATAAAAGTGGTTGTTAGGTGGACCTTGATGCTTTAATATCTGCTCTACCTCAAATTGCTCTTTGGATGCAATGAGGTCAGGTGGTGGCTTTAGGAAGTTCTTGCCATATATGCTGTTTTTGCAATAGGGCAATAAGAGAGAAGCATGGAAAATAGGGTGTATCTTCCATGTCTATGGGAGTCAAAGTCAGTAAGAGAGGGGAGAATAGACCTGTGTGATGGTAAAGGGTCCTTCTCTTTTCAGGGCAAATTTAGGATTCTGAATGGAACATCTTAAGTTCTGTGCTTCTAACCACACCTTATCTCCTTTCTGGAAAGGTGTGAAGTTCTTGGTTGTTTGAGATTTCATAACCTGCTGGGCTAATTCATGCATAGCCAGGGCTTTGTCTCTAGCAAAGGTGAGGAGTTGAAGGTGTTCTTCAACAGCAGGGAGATCTGATTCAACAAGGATGGAGGAGAGGGAATGGGGTTCATGTCCCATCATAAGGAAGAACAGGAACTTGGCAGTGATAGAGTGAGGGCAGTGATTATGTGCAAATTCGGCAAATATAATATTTTCTGCCCAAGAAGTGGGATTACTCCCACAATAGATCTGCAGGTAAGTTTCGACTTCTTGGTTCACACGTTCAGTTTCTCCATTAGTCTGTGGGTGATATGCCATTGAGAGGGAGAGGTTGTATTCAAGGATATGTCTGAGTTCTTTTGCAAACAAGGAGGCAAACTGAGGGCCTCTGTCAGAGATAATTTTGTCATATAGTCCAAGGAATAGGGAGAAGAGGGGGAACAGTGGGATGGGTGTTTGCCTTGTTATGTTGGCAAACAGCACAACCATCAATATAATTGCAAACAAAAATAGCAAGGCTGGGCCACCAGAATTTGAAAGCAACCATTTGTTATGTAGCAAGCCAATAGCTTTGAATGGCACCAACTACGAGGACAACAACAAGATGGAGAATGATGGCAAATGCTAATAATGTGATGGCAACAAAGGAGACAATGTCAGCTAGGACTGCTAGCATGAAGACAAGAACAATGGAGATGAGAATGGTGGCAAAACGGGAGTTGTCAAGGGCATCTGCCAGGATGACAAGGGAACAACAATCCTCAAGGCACGGTGGTGGGATGAGGAGTGCCACAGAAAGCTATAGGCCCACACTTAGGCAATGTAACGGTTAGATTAAGCTTAGGATCTACAGCCCTACTACATGCTACTTATATACTATCAGCTATGGTGCACAGACCATGCTGACTAAGTGCTATATATGGGATACCCTATACCCTAGGGTCAAGGGTGCACTATATAAGGGAATGCCTACAACCCATGGTCAAGGGTTTGGGCACAAGGCATCAAAGAAGCCTAACACGAGGTAGAAGGGAAGACATAACCTATAACAGGAATGGCCATGGAGAAGAATGTAAAGGGAATCCTGCGGTGAACACGTACATGTGTGATGGTAATACAAACGATCTAGAGGACTGTAAGCTTAGTCATAGATCAGCAATAGGAGGCAAGACAAGAGAATGACATCTAATTGTGTACCAACAGTGGTGGGGCGGATATAGGGAAGAGAAAAGGTTATCCATAGACTTAGGACCCCAATGCTAGATCAAGCATAGGGCGTCCCACAGAAAACCATAACACCATTTGACAAGTTTTGAGAATGCCAGGGTGGCTGGCAGTGGCATGATTGTGAGAACGTGCAACAATATCACAGCAGAGGGAAAGATTATTGGGAACATAGACCCAGTTTTGATAAGTCAGAATACCAGTGTCATACTTCCAGTTGGAGAGGCAGGAACAAAAGTGGGTAGGAACTTCACCAGCAAGAGCATGAAGGGAATCAAGGACAATCGGATTGGAAGAGGAGGAGTTGGCAATCTTCTGAGACAATACTGTGTCAATCAAGGAGACAAAAAGGTCAGGAGAGAGAAGGATGATGTTTTCATTATTGGAGGGTTTGTCAGAAAGATGGTCAAAACAACATGATAAAGCATCGGGTGCAGTGAGATTTCATCCAGCAACATGAGTTAACCGGAGATCGTAATCCACTAGATTGAGTAACCATTGAGCTTGTTGATGGTTAAGTTTTTGAGGTTGACGAAAGTATGTCAGGTTCTTGTGATCAGTGAAAACCTGGACAGGGTAAGGAGATCCACGAAGGAAATGTTTCCAAGTGGAAAGTGCATGAATAATTGCAAGAAGTTCTTGATCATTGTTACGTTTTATTCCCTTGATACCCCTTTTCTTGATTATCTTTCCCTGGTCTTTCCTTTCTTGAATGAATAATTACCTTTCCATTATCTTGTCTTTCTTTCTCATGATTCGGACGCTATTTCCATTCTAGGCATAGCTTCTTATATGCCTCATGTTCCCTTTCATCTCCATTGATTGATGGTTGCCTAGTTATCTTGGTTATGACTTGACATGACTCCAGATGAGTCATTCTGCAGTAGATACTGCTTGGTCCGTGCACCATCTTGATACTTACTTAAACCTTCGCGCACTGTACCATAAACTCTAAGTAGAATCTCCCTTGTATCTTACGACCTACTAGTCAATAGATCCACCGGTTTCTCTCGACGTCTTGCTCAGCATTTCGTCAGACGGTCTACTTCACTGATACTCAGATCCAAGACCTCTGGCTTGCGAGGCACTGATACTTGACCCAAGACCTCTGGCTTGCAAGGCATAGATACCTTCAGTGCGAAGGCCCAAGAACCTGATCCCCTTTTCAAGGGCTACGCTCATCCTTACCCAGGCCAAGCGTAACAATCATAAATATTGTAGTTTTGTTCTGCTGGGGAGAATGTTTGGGAGAGATATCCACAAGGGTGCCATGCACCATTGGTGTTGGTCTAGAGGAGAACGCCTCCTGAAGTATAAAGAGAAGTGTTGGTGGTGATTGCAAAGGGTCTGGAATAATCAGGGAGTTGGAGGACCGGTTGAGAAAGGAACATCTTTTTCAACCTATTAAAAGCATTCTGCTGGTGTTCTTCCCATTCCCAGGGTTGGGATTTCTTTGTGAGGTCAAGAAGAGGTTAGGCGATGTCAGAGAAATGAGAGAGGAATTGTTGATAGAAATTGGCAAATCCCAAGAAGGATTGCACATCTCATATTTGCTTTGGCATTGGCCAATCTTGAATTCCTGCTAGTTTAACAGGGTCCATGGTGAGTTTGCCATTTTTAATAATCATTCCAAGGTATTCTACCTTAGAGACATCAAACTTGCATTTCTCAAGTTTGAGGTACAAGTCTAATTCTTTCATGTGTTGGAGGATACATTTCATTCATTGTTCATGTTCTTATGGGTTGTCTGAAAAGATAAGGAGGCCATCCATATAGATGATGAGCCATCCTTCAGCTATCATATCATGGAAGGAGTCATTCATGAAACGTTGAAATGTGGCAGGGGAGTTAGACAGTCTGAAGAACATGACTGTTGGTTCAAAAAGTCTGTAATGAGTAATGAAGGCAGCCTTCCATTGGTCACTGTCTTTAATGTAAATGTTATTGTATCCCCATTGTACATTGAACTTGGTGAAGTGAGATGCTCTTTTTAGTTTTGAGATAAGGTCGGAGATTAGGAGAAAAGGGTAGGCATCACAAATGATATGTTCATTGACATATTGATAGTCTTGGTAGGGTCGAAGTCTGCTGTCTTTCTTTTTCACAAAGAAGAAAGGAGATGCTTGAGGTGATTTTGATGGGTGAATTTTACCTGTTTGAAGATGTTCATCAATGAAGTCATCAACAGCCTTGTGTTTGTCTGGGGAAAGGGAATATATTTTAGGGATCTTTGGAACAAAGGTCTCCTTCATGTTTAAGGCATGATCATAGGGTCTGGATGGAGGGACATGTTCTGTAGCCTCTTTTGAGAAAACTGAGGCAAATTCTTCATATTTGGTGGGGAGTGTAGCTTTTGCTTTTGCTTTTTCTGCTGCAACAGCTAACTCAGTGGACTGGATGAGTCTAGCTACAATTCTAGAGATTCAGGGTTTTATAACCATTTGCCCCTGCATATGATAAAGGGTAGAGATGGTGTAGAAATCTAGCTGTTGGTTGACAAGCCATTTGGGAGTGTCATTATCAAGGTATTGATTCAGTCCTTTGACTTCTATATTGTCAAGGATGATATGTTCAGGGGGAGGAGGTTCCTTTGTAGGTTTTCCTTTGGAAAGATAGGAGGCACAAGTTCCTACGTGTTCGAGATACAGGTCTAAAGATTTATCAAGGGATTTGTCTAGGGTGACTGTCCCTTTCTTCTAGTCAATGACTGGGTTCATTCATTCTAGCCAAGGGGCTCCAAGGATTATGTTTTCTTTGCCACAGTTCATGGCATAGAATCAGACCTTCTGTGTCTGTTCACCGATCTTTATGTAAAGGGTTGTGGAAAAGTGAACAGTTGTATTGTGAGTTTGATCAGCATTCCTTGCTATGATAGAACAAGCTAGTCATTCAAGGGGTATCTTGTGTTTCAGGGTAAAGTGATGATCTATGCAGGATATCTCAGCTCCAGAATCAATGAGAGCTGAGGTGTTAATGGTTTTCAAGGTTTCAGTAGTAGCAATAAGTTGGATTGGCAATATAAGTGACTTAAAATATCACTCTGCTACAAATACAGGGGAGCAGGTAACCTTTGAAACGGAGGGTACTGATGTTGATACAGTCCTCCTATCTAAAAATCCAATGGATTGAAGAGGTGAGTAGAAAGTCTTTTCACCATTTCTTCTTCAGCATCTTCTTTGTCTCTTTTCTCTTCCTTAACTTCCACCTTTCATACTTCTTTCCTTTCTGGACATTTTTGGCGATCTGGACATTCCCTTATGATGTTTCCTTGCTTATGACAATTGTAGCAAAGACCTTGTTATCTGTGTTCTGCAGCTTGTTCAGCAGTAAGCTGGTCGATGTCTATTGCATTCAGGTTGCAAGGAGTAGAGGTTGATGTGGTGGTACATTGGTAGGATGGGACATAGGTGGAAGCAGAGGATTAGGAATGCAACCTTTCAATTCAGTCTGCAAGATCCCATTGAGTTTTGAAATGAATGGCTTTCATATACCATTCACTGATCTTGGTTGGGACATTATCCATGGATTGGATTCATTGCATCAGGGAGGGGGGAATTCCAGCAGCAAAGTAAGAAATTAATACTGTGGAGTCTGCAATTTCATTTAGTTCTGCCTGGATGGCTTTTATCTTGAACTGGTTGATATATCCAGTTAGATTTTCATTCTTTCAGATGTGGTAGGTGGTAAGCCATCCTAGGGCTTGGTGTTTCTGGTCTGAATGTTTGAAGTCTGCTTTGAACTTTGTAACAAAATCTGTAAAAGTCCCAAAAGATTGGGCATCAAGTGCTTGATTCTGGACAACAGTGGCCCAAGTCAAGGCAGATCCTTTCTTCATATATGAGAGCACAAATGCTACCCTCTTATCATTGTTGTTGTATACTTCCTTATTGACTAGAAGGTACGTTTGTATATTACTAAGCCAGTCAGCTGTTCTGGAGGGAGATCTGTCATATTCATCAGGAGTATTCAAACAGAGCTTGATGGGTGTTACGATGTGAGCCAATAACCTTGAATGGCAAACACAAAGAGTGCGACTACCAAATAAGCATATAGGTAAGTGACAAGGATAGCAGTTAAACTGGCAGAGATAACTAGGATGACACCTAGCAGAACTGTGATGATAAGGGCGAGAATGATGGGAGACCTTCAAGGGATAATATCCAGGATGAAGGGGATCAATGATGGAGAATCCTCAAGGCCAGGCAGCAGGATGAGGAGAGAACCACAAGAGGTTACAAGCCCATACTTAGGCAATGTAACGATGAGATTAAGCTTAGGATATTCTACAGGAAGTGCTACACTATTTATATGTCCAGCCATGGTGCATAGACCATGCTGACTTAAGCACTAAATAAGGAATACCCTCAACCCTGGTACAAGGGTTGACCTAAACAGGAAATGCCCATAACTCTGGGCTTTTACATGAGGTAAGCTTAGTAACAGGAATGGCCAAGAGGTAGAAGAGAAGAAGGCCTCATGGCAAACACGTGTATGTGTTTTGTAATACAAATGGCTTAGGGCTAAAGACAAGTGAAGTAAGCCAGACAATGTATGACAAGGGAAATACATCTGATCGTTATAGTGGATGAACAAGAAGAGGAAACCTGTAGTCCTTCAGTGATCGTCATAGTCTTCCTGGGACATCAGAAAACTGTAACAATGGATTTCTGTAGATTTGTCATTGGAGGGGGGATGAGGGCAGTTAGGTAAGCAGGGAGTGGAGGAAAGGGTAGTACTGGGGAAGGAGAAAGAGTAGTGGATGGCAAAGATATCTGGGAAAACAATTGGCTTAGAGCAACCATTGTCTGGTCTGGGGGATCTAGGTTGAGGTCTTTGTTTGTTGAAGCCTTAGTATCTGTAGCTTCTTCTTCTGGGGTAGGAGGGGTCAGGGTTCACTGGCCTCGATAGGCAGTGAAGAGATTAGGGAAGTTTCTGGGGTTTCAGTGGGCAATAGTGAGGGGAGGGGAGCACACACAACAATGGTGGCACTATCTAAAAGAAGTTGTTTCTTTTATTATGCTTGGCCTGGATGGGGACAAGCATAGCCTTTGAAAGAGTTCTAAGCTGTGGTCTTCGTGCTGAAGGTATTGTTGCCTTCACAAGCCAGAGAACTTATATCTGAATTGGTGAAGTTGAACATCCAAATGGATTGCTAGGTAAGCATCAGAGAAACCAGAGGATCTATTGACTAGTAGATTGCAAGATAAAAGGAGAAACAACTTAGAGTACAGTTACATCACACTATAGTCTAAATAGATATCTGGATGGTGCACAGACCAAGCTGTGTATGCTGTGGAATGACTCATCCTGAGTCAAGTTGAGTCATAGCCAAATGTAACTATGCAACCATCAATCAAGGGAAATAGAAAGGGGCATGAGGCATTTGAAAAGCAAAGGCCTGAAACAGAAATAACATCCAATCATGGGAAAATGAGTCAAGGCTATGGAAAGATTATCATATGAACAAGAATGGAAAGATCATGAAAAGATAATCAGGAGAACAGGGGTAAATGGGGAATAAAACGTAACAGTACCAATACATGCAACAAGATGAACTTTCCATCCACATAACAGTGATAGAGACCTTCCCTCTGATTTCTCTCACCCTCTCTCCTTCTCCTCTATTAGAAACTCCCCTTTTGAGGTATGTCCCTCTACCCATTTCTGGAGCTTTCCCTGAAGAGGGGAACAATGAGGGATTGCTGTCACCAGAACCTACCATGTTGGTTTCATCTCCATCATCATCTCCTTCTCTTCCCATTTGACCTTTTCCTAGCATTCCACAAGATTGTGGTACTCCTCACTCACACCTCTACTGCATTAGGCAAGTGGACAAAGAAGAAGGGGAAAGAAAAAAAGAAAACCCCCCTCCAAACTCCTTTTGGCCTGCCTCCATCTCTAGCCTACCATCTATGGTCACACAATCTAATGGTGAGGGACTTCTCCTTCTCTATCCCAGATACCATGTCAAACCTGGTTGCATCCTCTTTGAAACACCTCTGAACTCTACACTAGGCCTAGATAAGCCTAATGATTGAGATCTATGGAGAGGGGGCCAAAGTATGGGTGAAGATGAGAGAAAGGGGAATATGTGGGACTGAGTCTATCTTGCTAGGGCCTCCTACCAGAGGGAGAACTCGACTGGGGAGTCCCCTGGTCAAGTTCCTTGGGGTTTATATACTATCTAACTATTTACATGAGTTGTACTTAGATCTAGTGATTGGATGGCAAAGGGTACAGGGAGGCATGTAAGTAGCATGTAGAATGGAAGATCATACATATGGTGTCCTTGCTGCAGTGGCAGCATAGCCCTAGTTATAATGGATTGCATGTTTGATGCATAAGTCACCCTTGGGGTCATCTAGAGATCTGCCACCAAGGGGGTGGAATCTATGGGAGGTAAGGGCGTCCATGGGTGCTTCTAGATGTATATGAGTAGGGGGGAAGAGCTGGGGCCAAGGGATCGGTCCATTGGTCCAGGGTTTATGGGCGAAGATTTTGGGTTTTGGTCCCCCCTGTAGATAAGATTAGATAAAAGTGCCTTAGTGCGAAAACTGTTTCTGGAGGATCAGGAAAGATGATCCAGGGGCTCAGGAGTGATCCTATGGATTCATAACACTCTTCATTAAGCTTCCCATATAGGTAAGCACTTCTGACATCAAGAGCCTCAATATGCCAGGATTCCAGAGCAGTGAGGGCTAGCATAAGCCGTACTGTCTCAAACTGCACGACTGGAGAGAAGATCTGATCAAAATCAAAACCTTCGACTTGGAAGAAGCCTTTTGCCACAAGGCATGCCCGCTTATGACCATTGGGTTTTACATCAAATACCCAGCAGTTATCAATAACCTTACACCCCTTAAGGGGTTTGACCAGTTCAAAGACTTTCTGTTCTTTAAGCATATCAAGCTTGTGTTGACATGCAGCTTTCTATTCCTCCTGCGCTGCAGCTGGTAGCATGGATATGTCCTTATATGTCCACTTGCAATGTGGTTTAGACTCTGCAGAAGTCTTGCCATGTAGTATTGCCTTTGACATCAAATAGGTGAGAAGTCCAGCTCCCCCTTCCTGGCAGAACCAGTCAACATCTTCTTCTGAATTGGGAGATGAGGGGGTCAGTACATTATCACTGGGTGTGTCTGGAAAGCTGCCAGGGACATTTGATGGTCCAGGCACAGGGCATGACAAAGGCCCTGGTTCTTCAATGATGTCACATCATCACAAAGTGTGATCCGTGCCCTTCTGTTGCTTAACCAGATGCCAATCATCACCATAAATGTTGCCAGGCCAGTGAGGTACACGGCATTCTCTAGTAGATCATCTGGGAGCAGGAGGAACAGCTGGTGGTCCAGGCTATGGGGCTTGTGAAGGAGTTACTGGCACCTGTGGAACCAGGCTAGGTGTGCAAGGGACAGGAGCAACAGAAGAGGGTGCTTGACTGGATAGGTCATTGTCATTGGAGGGAAGAGGGAGCTCCCCTATGGGTTGCTCAATCTGATTGGCATCTCCAGACAGGGGTTGTGTCCAAGTAGCAGAAGGAGTAGTATCCTTACCCTTATATCTTGGCATAAGGATTTTGTTACGTTTTATTTCCCTTTTACCCCTTTCTTGATTATCTTTCCCTGATCTTTCCTTTCTTGAACTTATGATAACCTTTCCATGGTCTTACCTTTCTTTCCCATGATCTGGACGCTATTTCTGTTCTAGGCATAGCTTCTCGCATGCCTCGTGTTCCTCTTTATCTCTCTTGACTGATGGTTGCTTAGTTACCTTGGCTCTGACTCGACATGACTTCTGATGAGTCATTCCGCAGTAGACACTGCTTGGTCCGTGCACTGTCTTGATACCTACTTAAACCATAGTACTGAAACGAAGTGAGAGTACACTGGGCAGTAATCAAGCCGATGTAAGGATATATGCACTAGGCAAATAGATCAAGCCTGTGGTGGACGAAACGAGGTGGAACGGAACTTAAAGTCCAACACTTGTGTAACCAGGTGACAAGACCCTTATGGTTCAAGTGAACAAGACTGGGGAGTCTTGGTCGCTGACCTTCGGGTATTTATATTCCAAGTATCTACGCATGGACCAAGCAGTGCTACATTAATACAAGGTTTGAATCAACAAGAGAATATTACGCTATTGGCTACACTATTAATATACTAATACATGAGTAAGCGACAGATAAGAGCGAGTTACGCCATTGGCTAATGAGCGTTATTTGAAATGAAGTGAGTCATGCTGAGTTATGCGCAGCAGCAAGCGACTAATGCTATTGGCTAAGGCATTGGACCTTACCAATCCGCAGCATGAGCTAGTACTGCCATTGGACGAGAACTCCATGGCTTTGTAATGCACAGCATGTATTTCAAATAGGCTGAGTAATGCGCAGCCAAGTGATTAACGCTATTGGCTGATAAGCATAACGACTGAGTCATCAGGAGTCAGAAAGTAAGAATAGCCCATAGGGGCCGAAGAAGACTCTTGAGTCATACACAGCCTCGCTGAATGGGGACAAAAGAAGTCAAGGTGAGTTATCTACCTAAAATGGCTGTATAGCCTTCCACATGACCCGCGGAGATAGAAGGTCTGAAGGAGAAGGGTCATGTGACGTGGAGCGTGACTCTGATTAGATCACGTGACATCCACAGATAAGATCAAAGATAAAAGATAAGATAGGATGTACTTAGCTTTACCATTAGGTTCATGTCGTATGTGTACACTTCATGTAACGGCAGGGTTCTTCCAGGGAATACAACCACGACCTGTCTCTTGTACAGCAGTAGGGTTCCCTGGAGAATACAACCAGGTTCCGTTAGTCTTCGTTAGTCGTTGAGTCGTTAATCAAACGTATGGGACTTTATCTTAGTGACGAGAATAGCTTAGTAAGCATATTATATGGCATTATAGGCAATTTTCGTAACAAGTACGATGTACCTTAGACTCTAAGTAGAATCTCCCTTGTATCCTGCGACCTAACAGTCAATCGATCCATTGGTTTCTCTTGATGCTTTGCTTAGCATCTCATCAGACGATCTACTTCACCGATACTTGATCTAAGTCCTCCAGCTTGTGAGGCATTGATACCTTCAGCGCGAAGGCCCAAGAACCCAATTCCCCTTTCAAGGGCTATGCTTGTCCTTACCCAGGCCAAGCATAACAAAAGATTCTACTTCTTCTAGATAGTGCCACCATCATTGTGTGTGCCACCCTCCCCTCATCATTGCCCACCAAGACCCCTGAAACTTCCCCAACCTCTTTGCTGCCTACTGAGGCCACCGTACCCCTACCCCTTCTACCCCAGAAGAAGAAGCCACAGATACTGAGACTTCAACCAATGAAGATCTCAGCTTAGAACCCCCTGAATAGATAATGGTTGCATTGAGTCAATTGTTTTCTCAGATATCTTCACCATCTACTGCTCTTCCTCCTTCCCCAGTACTACCCTTTCCTCCCCTACCTGCCTACTTAACCACCTACCATGTACGAAAGAACAAAAACTTAACTGGATACATTAACCAGTTCAAGATGAAAGCCATCCAGGCAGAACTAAACGAAACCACAGATTCAGCAGTACTAATTTCATACTTTGCTGCTGGAATTCCCCCCTCCCTGATGCGACAAATCCAATCTATGGATACCGTCCTGACCAAGATTATTGAATGGTATACAAAGGCCATTCATTTCAAAACCCAATGGGATCTTGCAGACCTAATCGAAAGGCTGCATTCCCGATCCTCCCCCTCTACTTATGTACCACCCTACCGACGAACCTCCACATCTACCTCCACTCCTCGTGATCCAAACGCAATGGATGTGGATCGGCTAACTACTGAGCAGGCTGCTGAATATAGGAAAAAGGGGCTCTGTTTTAACTGTCACAAACAAGGCCACATCTCTCGAGAATGTCCAGATTGTTGCTGACAACCAGAAAGGAGGGAGATACGAAAGGTAGAAGTAAAGGAAGAACGAAAGGATAAAGAAGGTGTTGAAGAAAAGACGGTGGGAAGACTTTCCACTCACCTCTTTGAACCACAGGGTTTTTAAACAGGAGGACTGCATCGACATTAGTACCCTCCATTTCCAAGGTTACCTGCTCTCCTGTATTTGTAGCAGAGCAACGATCAAAGTCACTTAGATTGCCAATCCAACTTATTGCTACTACTGGAACCTTGAAAACTGTCAACACTTCAGCTCTCATTGACTCTGGGGCTGAAATTTCCTGTATCAACCACCACTTTGCACAAAAACATAAGATACCCCTTGAACAACTTGTCTGCACAGTCATTGCAAGAAATGCTGACCAATCACACAATACAACCATTCGCTTCTCCATGACTCTTTATATGAAGATCAGCGAACAAACACAGAAGGTCAAATTCTATGTCATGAATTGTGGACATGAAAATGTTATTCTTGGGGCCCCATGGCTTGAACGAACGAATCCAGTCATCGATTGGAAGAAAGGGACAGTCACTCTAGATGAATCCCTTGATAAATCTTTAGACCTTTATCTTGAACATGTAGGGACACATGCTTCTTACCTCTCCAAAGGAAAGCCCACGAAAGAATCCCCTCCCCCTGAACATATCATCCTTGACAACATAGAAGTTGACAGATTGAATCAATACCTTGACAAAGAAACTCCCGAACGACTAGTTGACCAACAACTAGACTTCTACACCATTTCCACCCTTCATCGCATGAAAGAGCGAATGATCATTAAACCAAGCATTTCAAGAATCGTTGCCAGGCTGACCCAATCCACTGAATTAGTCATTGAGGCGGAAAAGGCAAAGCCAAAGGCCACACTGCCTACCGAATATGAAGAATTCGCTTCAATCTTCTCTAAAGAAGCAATGGAACACGTTCCCCCATCCAGACCTTATGATCATGCCTTGAACATGAAGGAGACTTTCATTCTGAAAATCTCCAAGATATATCCTCTCTCCCCCAATGAACAACAAGCCACCAACGACTTCATTGACAAACACCTTAGAACAGGCAAAATTTGCCCATCTAAATCTCCACAAGCATCTCCCTTTTTCTTTGTAAAGAAGAAGGACGGCGGGCTCTGACCTTGCCAAGATTATAGATATGTCAATGAACACACAGTTTGTGACGCTTACCCTCTTCCCCTCATTTCTGATCTCATCTCCAAGCTCAAGGGAGCTTCTCATTTTATGAAGTTTGACGTACAATGGGGATACAATAACATCTGCATTAAAGACAGCGATCAATGGAAAGCCACCTTTATCATCCACCATGGACTCTTTGAACCAATGGTCATGTTCTTTGGCCTATCCAACTCCACAGCAACGTTTCAATGCTTCATGAATGACTCATTTCAAGATATGATCGCTGAAGGATGGCTCATCATATATATGGATGACCTCCTCATCTTCTCAGACAATCCTGAAGAACATGAACGTCGAACAAAACACATTCTCCAGTGCATGAAAGAACTTGATCTATACCTCAAATTAGAGAAGTGCAAGTTCAATGTCTCTGAGGTAGAATGTTATGAAAATTGCCCACAAATGCCCATTATCATTGCTAGAATAAAGTCCTGTCATTCGATTGCTAAGGAACACTGATACGACTGATATGACCGAATAACGAATACGAACGGAATCTGGCTGAATTCTTCAGGGAACCCTACTGCTGTACAAGAGGCAGGTCGTGGCTGTATTCCCTGATAGAACCCTGCCATTACATGAAGTGTACATCAATAACGAGACCCTAATGGTAAAGCCAAGTAATCATTTATCTTTTATTTCCTCTTTGATCTTATCAGTAGAAATCACGTGATATCATCTAATCGTGATCCACGTCACATGACCCTTCTTCTTCAGAACTTCTATCTCCATGGGTCATGTAAAGGCTATACAGCCCTTTATGGTGATTGACTCACTTTGACTCCCTTCATTTTGGAATAGTGAGGCTGTGATATGACTCAGGAGCCCTTTCAGCCCCTATGGGCTATTCTTACTTTCTGACTCCCGATAACTCAGTCGTTAAGCTTATCAGCCAATAGCGTTTATCACTCGGCTGTGCATTACTCAGCCTATTTGAAATACATGCTGCACATTAATCAGCCAACGCTCATTCGCCAATGGCATTACTCGCTCTTATCTTTTGATTACTCATGTACTAGTATATAATAGTGTAGCCAATAGCATAATATGCTCTTGTTGATTCTCTGCTTATGTACACGTAGCATAGCTTGGTCCGTGCATGGATCCCTGGAATATAAATACCCAAGGCTCAGCAACCAAGACTCCCTAGTCTTGTTCACTTGAACTTAGGGTCCTTGACCTAGTTACACAAGTGCATGACTTTAAGCTTCTGTTCCACTTCGTTTCATCCACCACAGGCTTGACCTATCGACCTTGTGCGTATATCCCTGTATTCTTACATCGGCTTGATTACTGGCCAGTGTACTTTCACCTCGTTTCACTTGAACAAGACTACCTATACTGTGGTCGACGTTCGTCGAACTAGGATCTCAGGAGGTGCTCAAGCTCATCGCGCATATTAGGAGGTCCTCGGTTCATTTTCACTCCTCTCGTCTACTATCCCTCTATTTTGGGATCGTTCGTACACTTGTGACGTGTACTGGAACTAGCACCCAATCAAACATTATTCATACAGTCATTCGCCGTAGCGCTACACACTGCACCTCATGCTTAGCGTGTTCCTGTGAGCAGTCCAGCAGACTTAAGTCTTCAGGTTCAAATATGAATAAAGTTGCTGTTCCCCATAGTGCACTAGGGGTCGTATTGGCAGAGTAGTAGAGGCTGCCACGTAGAACGAATTGATAACGTTCACTGTTCGCGTGATTACAGTTATTGTCATGTCGCTGTGCTGAGCGTATTCAGTTGCCATAGCCAGGCATATCCGGTTCCCTCTGTGCATTCTACCCCCGGCATTGAGAGTTACTCCTTGACCGTGACAAGGAGGAGTTTTTATTTGGTTTAGCCCTCAAAATGGAGTTAATCCCTGACTGTGACAGGGACGAGTTTTTTTTCAGACAGTTTATGATTGATGCTGAGACCAGCATTAACCTACTCGCTGTCTTAGCTATCCTTTACCTCACCATCCGAGAGTTTCTGGAACATCAGCCAGAAACACCAGCCATCCCCGAAGAAGTCAAACAGTGAATGCTGTTAAGCTGTGCACTCATTGTTCTTGCAATAACTGCATTGCTGTATCTGTTCTACTTAACCTATCTCGTCAACCGGTACCTCGAAAGAAACTACACCCTCACTGTTGGGGTCCAGGTCGTGACTTACCCTGCCCTATCT
>JBBPJT010000630.1:0-17825 GCA_038088895.1 Xerocomus potaroensis
ATATAAAGCCCAAGGAACTTGACCAGGGAAGTCCCCAGTTGAGTTCTCTTGGTGTTATCCCTCTGGTAGGAGGCCCTAGCAAGATAGACTCAGTCCCATTCACTCCCCTTTTCATTATCTCTACTTCTACTTTGGCCCCTCTCCATAGATCTCTGCTATCTGCCTTATCCAAGGCTTGATCAGAGGTCAGAGGTGTTTCAAAAGCCGTCTAGGCAGAACTAAATGAAACTACAGACTCAGTGGTACTAATTTCGTACTTTGCTGCTGGCATTCCCCCCTCCCTGATGCAACGAATCCAATCTATGGATACCGTCCCAACCAAGATCACTGAATGGTATACGAAAGCTGTTCATTTTAAAACTCAATGGGATCTTGCAGACTGAATCGAAAGGCTGCTTTCCTGATCCTCTACTTCCACCTATATTCCTCCCTACTGATGCACTACCACTTCCACCTCTCACGACCCGAATGCCATGGATGTGGATAAGCTGACCATTGAACAAATGGCCGAGCATAGGAAATGAGGACTTTGCTACAATTGTCATAAGCAAGGACATGTCTTCAAGGAATGCCCAGATCGTCATCAACAACCAAAAAGGAAGGAAATACAAAAGGTAGAAATAAAAGAGGAAAAGAAGGACGAAGAAGATGTTGAAGAAGAAATGGTGGGAAGACTTTCCACTTGACTCTTTGAACCACAGAGTTTTTAGACGGGAGGACTGCATCAACGTCAGTACCCTCTATTTCCAAGGTTACCTGCTCCTCTGTATTTGTAGCAGAGTGATGATCAAAGTTGCTTAGATTGCCAATTCAACTAATTGCTACTACCGGAACCTTGAAAACCGTCGACTCTTCAGCTCTCATTGACTCATGGGCTGAAATATCCTGTATCGACCACCACTTCATGCAGAAACATAAGATACCCCTAGAACAACTTGCTCACCCAGTCATCATGAGAAACGCTGACCAATCACACAACACAACAGTTCGCTTCTCCACAACTCTTTATATGAAGATCAGCGAACAAACGCAGAAGGTCAAGTTCTACATCATGAACTGTGGACATGAAAACATTATTTTTGGGGCCCCATGGCTCGAATGAACAAATCCAGTCATTGACTGGAAGAAAGGGACAGTCACTCTAGACGAGTCTCTTGATAAATCACTAGATCTTTATTTTGAACACATAGGAACTCATGCTTCCTATCTCTCTAAAGGAAAACCTGTAAAAGAATCCCCTTCCTCAGAACATATTATCCTTGACGACATAGAAGTCAAAGGGTTGAGTCAATACCTTGACAAAGAAACTCCTGAACAACTAGTTGACCGACAACTAGACTTCTACACCATTTCCACTCTTCATCGCATGAAAGGGCGAATGGTTATTAAACCACAGATATCCAGAATCATAGCAAGGCTTACTCAATCCACTGAACTTGCTATCACAGCAGAAAAAGCCAAACCAAAAGCTATGCTACCCACTAAATATGAAGAATTCGCTTCAGTCTTCTCTAAAGAAGTGACGGAACATGTTCCCCCATCTAGACCCTATGATCATGCCTTGAATATGAAGGAGACTTTTACCCCAAAGATCTCCAAGATATATCCACTTTCCCCAGACGAACAACAAGCCGCCGATGATTTCATTGATGAACACCTCAGGACGGGCAAGATTCACCCATCAAAATCTCCCCAAGCATCTCCTTTTTCTTTGTAAAAAAGAAGGTCAGTGGGCTTTGACCCTGCCAAGATTATAGATATGTCAATGAACACACAGTTTGTGATACTTACTCTCTTCCCCTCATTTCCGACCTCATCTCTAAACTCAAAGGAGCTTCTCATTTCACAAGGTTTGATGTACGATAGGGGTACAATAATGTTTGCATTAAAGACAGTGATCAATGGAAAGCCGCCTTTATCACTCATTGTGGACTTTTCAAACCAACAGTCATGTTCTTTGGCCTGTCCAACTCCCCAGCTATGTTCCAATGCTTCATGAATGACTCTTTTCGAGACATGATTGCCAAAGGATGGCTCATTATATATATGGATGACCTCCTTATCTTTTCAGATGATTCGAACAAACATGAGCAACAAACGAAACATGTTCTTCAACGCATGAAAGAACTCGACTTATATCTAAAGTTAGAAAAATGCAAGTTTGACATCTCCAAGGTAGAATACCTTGAAATGATCATCAAGAATGGCGAACTCACCATAGACCCTGTTAAACTGGTAGGAATCCAAGATTGGCCTACGCCAAAACAAGTATGTGATGTGCGATCCTTTTTAGGTTTCACCAACTTCTATCACCAATTCCTTCCCCTCTTCTCCAATGTTGCCCAACCCCTCCTCGATCTGACTAAGAAATCCCAACCATGGGAATGGAAGGAATGACAACAAGACACTTTTGATACACTCAAAAAGATGTTCATTTCCCAGCCAGTTCTCCAACTCTCCAATCACTTGAAACCTTTCACTATCACCATGGATGCCTCTCTTTATGCTTCCAGTGGTGTCCTCCTTCAAACTGATACCAATGGTGCTTGGCACCCTTGTGGATACTTATCACAGATGTTCTCTCCTGCTGAACACAATTACGATGTATATGATCACAAACTCCTTGCAATTATTTGAGCCCTCTCTACCTGGAAACATTTCCTTCGTGGATCCCCTCATTCTGTCCAGGTATTTACCGACCATAAGAATTTGACATACTTTTGTCAACCTCAGAAACTTAACCGTCGCCAAGCCCGATGGTTACTCGACCTCGCTGACTATGATCTCTGACTGACCCATGTCACTGGACACAACCTTACTGCCCCAGATGCTCTCTCGTGACGCCCAAACCATCTACCTGACGATCCTACTGACAATGAGAATGTCACCCTCCTCTCCCCCAACCTTTTTGTCTTCCTGATTGACACTGGGTTGTCCCAGATGATTGCCAACTCTTTCTTCTCTGATCCAATCGTCCTCGATTCTCTACATGCACTTGCAGGAGAAGTTCCTGCTTATTTTTGCTCCTGTTTCTCTGACTGGAAATATGATGCTGGTGTTTTGACTTATCAAAACCAGGTATATGTTCCAAATGACCTTTCCCTTTGTTGTGAGGTTGTTGCTTGTTCTCATGATCATGCTGCCGCTGGCCATCCAGGTGTGCTCAAAACTCATCAGATGGTTGCTTCTGAATTTTGATGGCCTGGCCTTGTTGTGTTCGTCCACAACTACGTTGAGGGGTGTGCCCTTTGCCAACAAAATAAGATGAACACTCATCCTACAGTTCCTCCCCTCCTTCCTATACCCTCTTCTTGCACTCGTCCTTTCCAGCAGGTCTCCTGTGACTTGATCACTGATCTCCCCATCTCTAACAGTTTTGATTCGCTTTTGGTCATGGTCGACCATGGCCTTACTAAGGGGGTAATTCTATGCCCTACTAAGAAAACAGCTACTGCTGAGAACATCACCGTTTTATTTTTCAAGAAGGTCTACTCACACTTTGGCCTTTATGATAAAATCATTTCTGACAGAGGTCCTCAGTTTGCCTCTTCCTTTGCAAAAGAACTAGGGTGTATCCTAGAATACGACCTTTCCCTCTCCACCACATATCACTCTTAGACAGACGGAGAAACAGAACGTGTAAATCAAGAAGTGGAAACTTACCTGCAGATCTATTGCAGGAGTAATCCAACTTCTTGGGCAGAGAACATCATGTTTGCCAAATTTGCACACAATCACCACCCCCATTCCATCACTGCCAAGTCCCCATTCTTTCTGATGATGGGGTATGAACCCTGCTCTCTCCCTTCCATTCTTGCCAAATCCAATCTTCCCACAGTTGAAGAACGCCTTTGACTTCTCACTTTCACTAGAAATGAAGCCCTGGCTGCACACAAACTCGCCCAACAGGTCATGAAATCACAAACCACAAAGAATTTCACACCTTTCTAGAAAGGCGATAAGATATGGTTAGAAGCATGGAACCTACGATGTTCCATACAAAACCCAAAATTCGCCCCGAAAAGAGAAGGACCTTTCACTATCACACAGGTCTATTCTCCCCTCTTCTACCAACTCTGACTCCTGCTGACATAGAAGATACATCCCGTGTTCCATGCTTCTCTCTTATTGCCCTATCGCGAAAATAGCATATATGGCAAGAACTTTCTGAAGCCACCCCCTGACCTTATCACATTTGAAGAGCAATTTGAAATTGAGCAGATATTAAAACATCGAGGTCCACTTAATAACCGCTTCTACTTGATCCAATGGAAGGGCTACCTGCCAGAAGATGACTTATGGGAACCAGAACGGAATTTGAACAATGCCAAGAAGATTTTACTGGCCTATAAAAAGGCTCACCCCAAGATGTTTGGTTCCCAAAAGTTGTAACCACTCCATCGCCATGTCTTCCCCTAGCAACACTATCTCTTTTCCCTATGATTTCTCTATCATCACCCATTCCCTCTATGCAGATGTTCTCATCTCCATTGAAGAAATGACCTTTGAAGATCTCCATTGAAACCTAGAAAACTCTAGACTCACCATTGCATTAGATACGTACTTTGATGAAGACTCCCCCCTTGGCAACTTACTAAAGGCTTACAACCAATGCGCCGCACTTATCGTGATCACTAATGTCTATGAATGAGAACCCCTTCCAGCTCATGACATTCCTCCCGCCTTTTCTACTATATCCCTTTGCCTTGCAGTACTCCAGCATCATCTCCTTGGAATGTTCTATCAGCTGGGAATGTCAGAGATAGTAGATGATATAGATTTCTCCTTAGAACAACAAATGAGAGCTCTTCATAACCAAGATGGATCCCAATGTTCCATATCTCCCCCAGCTGTACCCATTCCCCCTCCTACAATCTCCTCCACTCCATCTGCCAGCTTGGCACCATTAACACTAAGAGAAGAAGAAATGTTCCAACAAACCATGGCTCGCATTGAACAAGCATGTATAGCTAAACAACTACAAACCCAAACAGGTCCAGTTCTCCCCCCAGGCCATCCCCAATATACCAGAGCTTGTTTTTTCTGCCGACATCTTGGACATTTGAAAAGAGATTGTCAACTTTATGAATGCCCCCACTGTCAACAGTTTGCCCCTGGACATCGCCTGTCCTTTTGCCCAGCCACTAGATGTTCCCCCCCCTGATTCCCCTCCACTTCCTCTTCATCATCTCATCGTAGCAGACGTTCTCCTCATACAACTTCTCAATCATCCACTTTGTCATTGACCCAATCATACTATCCTGCTCCGGAACAGATATTGAATGAAATGATGAACCAAATACTGTTCATGATCCGTGAATCTACCAATACAGTTGCACAAGCTATCCAGCAAGTACAGAGTGCCATTGACGTTATTAATCAAAGGATAGCAGATATAGAATGGCAACCAAGCCCCACCCATCTGATGTAGCTGATGCAGGATGGGGAACTCCAGCTTGGGAAAACGAGGCTCCAACTTTGGTTGGATCATCAACCTTATCCATGGTGTCATCACTAACCCCACCTACTGCTACATCTTTCATCAACTACATCACCCCTCCAGATAATGACCCCACTGACTATGATGATCAGACCGATGATATAGGGTATGGTAACATAACTGGTTCTCCAGTTTACTCATCTCTTCACAAATTGTATTGAAAATACGGTGATTTTCACCATACTAAGGGGGTAATGTTACGTTTTATTCCCCTAACACCCCTTTTCTTGATCAACTTTCCCTGATCTTTCCTTTCTTGGACATATGATAACCTTTCCATTGTCTTACCTTTCTTCCCCATAACCTGGACACTATTTCCATTCTAGGCATAACTTCTCATATGCATCATGGTCCTCTTTATTTCCCTTGATTGATGGTTGCCTGGTTATGATAGTTCTGACTCGACATGACTCCTGATGAGTCATTCTGCAGTAAGCACTGCTTGGTCTGTGCACTGTCTAGATATCTACTTAAACCCTAGTGATGTACCCTAGACTCTAAGTAGAATCTCTCTTGTATCTTGCAATCTACTAGTCAATAGATCCACCGGTGTTACGGTTTTCATTAAAAACCTACTTGCGCTAAAGCTTAGCAATGGGGTTTACCGTTGAACTACCCTTGACGTCTACGTTAGTGAACACACGTACAACGAATACTCGATATGACATCCCTCGACTACCCTGTATAGCCTATGGTCGTCATTCCTTCGCCTACGACTTTCCCTGTCCGATTAGCTGTTACGCTAAGGTCGGACCATTATGCTAGATCCCTGGCATCGGATCAAGATCCGAGTGCCGATACCCCTTTGATATCGGATCGTCATCCGATATTCGTTATGCTTACGCGTCGGCACACGTTGCCTGACATGAACTTCCTTCCCGATCGGGTGTACCCTTGACCCCGATCTATATGTAGTTACATTGTTCCCACACGGCGAGTAAGGCCGTGCTTCTTTGGTCCTCATGGCTTCTTATCCCCCACGAGGTGTACTTCTTTGCTTCTAGGGTTTAGGGCTTACCCAGGGTATAGGGTATTGCCATTTGTAGCGCATTAGGTAACATGGTCTGTGCGCATCCCTAGTAGGTATATAAAGGTAGTACTTAGGGCGGTTGAACCTTACGTTCATCTTTAACCGCGGCCCCTACCTGTACCTTGCCTAGCATAAGGCATTCTTGTCTAGCAATCTACTCTCTTCTCCTTGTCTTTTCCCATTGTGTCTGATCCCGGCTGTTCGCCCTTCAAGACCTTTGGATGGTGTCGATGCCTTGCAGGCGGGTGCAGGCAAGACCGTAACAACCGGTTTCTCTCGATGTCTTGCCCAGCATCTCATCAGACAGTCTACTTCACCGACACTTTGATCTAAGTCCTCTGACTTGTGAGGCATCAATCCCTTCAGCGTGAAGGCCTAAGAACCCAATCCTCTTTCAAGGGCTACACTCGTCCCTACCCAGGCCAAGCATAACAATGAGCTGATAACTTGGCTGGAGACAATAGAAAGGCATGGAATGTGATGAAGGGTAAGTGATAAGAGCTGATGCAAGTCTTCAAGGGATGATGCTGGGATGAAGAGGGACAATAAGTTACAAGCTCACACAAGGTTGAGTAATAGTTAGATTCAGCTTAGGGAATAACTTCTACAAATAGTGCTACTTATATACTATCAGCCATGGCACATGAACCATGCTGACTAATTGTTATATAGGATAAGCCCTTAACCCATGGTCAAGGGTTGAACTATAAAAGGGAATATCCATAATCCTAGGTTATGGGGAAGTGGCAAGCTGACAAACAGAAACAGTCATGAGATGGAATAGAAGAGTGTCTTGTGATGATACATGTGTACTATGTGTGGTAATACAGAATGACCTAGAGATCAACAGTATCATAGATCAGAGAAACGTCAACAATACAAAAGTAAGCATCTAATTATATACCAATAGGGGAGTGGGGAGTAAGGAATGAACCTGTTAAAACTAGAGATCCCATTACTAGACCAAGCATAGGGCATCTTATAGAAAACTGTAACAGATACCTCTTTCAAATATTCTCTTCTGCCAAACAAAACTATGATGTTTATGACTAAGAACTCCTAGCCATTATTCATGTCCTTTTCTCTTAAAAGCATTTCCTTTAAGGATCTCCTTATCTAGTTCAGGTCTTTACTAATCATAAGAATTTAATGTATTTTTATCAACTCTAGAAGCTTAACTGCCAATTGTTACGGTTTTACGACAGAACGCCCATTTGTTCGTCTCAACATTGGGGTTCTTAGTCTAATGGTTAATTTCCTTATCCTCATCCCCGCCCCTCCCTATGGTATACGATTAGATTTCCTTTACTCTTTGTGTTCCCGACTGTAGGATAACAATTATCTCCTAGGTCGTCTTGTATTACCTCACACGTACGATACACGTGTTCGCCATGGGGCTTCTTTGCTTCCGCCTCATGACCGTTCCTATTATAGCTTACCTCGTGTAGAAGCCCAGGGTCTTGGGCATTCCCGTTTATAGGTCAACCCTTGCACCAGGGTTGAGGGCTTCCCATATGTAGTGCTTAGTCAGCATGGTCTGTGCGCCATGGCTGGTAGTATAAATAGTAGAGCACTTCATGTCGTTGCCCTAAGCTTAATCTCACTGTTACCTGCTTAAGTGTGGGTTAGTAACTTCTTGTGGTTCTATCCTCACTCTGCCGCCGAGCCCTGAAGATCCCATCGTCATTTATCCCTCCTCACTCCACCGCCGTGCCCTGAGGATCCCTTTGCTGTTCGTCCTTCCTCACTCCGCCGCCAAGCCCTGAGGATCCCTTCGTCTTCTGTCATCCCGGCACGTGCCCTTGACAACTGTTCCCTTTACCACTACGTTTATCGTCATCGCTGTCTTCGTTCTCACGACTATCCTCGTGGATGTCATGTTATCCATCTTCTCATCACTCGTCGTATTCTCTCTAGTCGTCTATCTTGTTGTCGCCCTCGTAGTTGCCGCCATTCGAAGTTGCTGGCTCACTACGTAACACCAATAAGCCTATTGGTTGCTAATTATGATCCATTTGACTTGTGTTGCTAGATGGACTCTTACTATCCCAAATATGATTTTTCATTGGCTTGATTGCCTTTCTAATAATGCAGTAGATAATACTGATGTCATTCTTTGTCTTTTCAACTTCTTTGTTTTTCTGATTGATATGGCTCTTTTACAAAAGATTACTACTTCTTCCCTATTAGATTCTCTTGTTCTTGACTCTCTTTATACCCTTGCTGTTATGCTTGGCCTAGGTAGGGACAAGCATAGCCCTTGAAGGAAATCTAAGTCTTAGGCATTCAAACTAAAGGTATCAATGCCTCTTAAGCTGGAGGGCTTGTATTATAGAGTCAGTGAAGTGTAGTTGTCCAAACAAGCTGCTAAGCAAAGCATTGGAGAAACCAATGGATTGATCAATATAGGAGTCAAAGAATACAAGGGAGATCTAGCTTAGAGTATAGGATATAATGCACTGTGACTAAATAGGTATTGAAATGGTACATGAACCAAGCTGTGTCTGCTGCAGAATGACTCATCATGAGTTAGAACAAGTCATAGTTATTATATCATACCAATCATCAATCAAAGGGGACAAAGGGAACATGAGGCATTCAATCAGTGAAGGCCTGAAATGGAAATAGCATTTGAATCATGGGAAACAAAGGCAAGACAATGGAAAGGTTATCATAAGGTCAGAAAAGGAAGGATCAAAAAAAGAGAAAGGGACCAAGGAGAATAAAATGTAACACTTGCTAGAGAAGTTCCCACTTACTTTCACTTTTGTTTATCTGGCTGAAAATATGACACAGGGATTCTTATATACCAGGGGTGTATTTATATCCCCAACAATTTCTCACTTCATTGAGAAGCTATCACTTAGTATTATAACCATGTTTTCATTAGTCATCCTGGTATCTTCAAGACTTGCCAGATAGTTGCCTTTGAATTCTAGTAGCCTAGTTTTGCTGTTTTTGTCTGAGATTACATTAAAGGCTGTGCTGTTTGCCAGCAGGCCAAGGCAAATACTTATCTCACCATTCCTTCTTTTTGTCCCATCTCTTCCAATAGATCTCCTGTGATTTGATCACTGATCTTTCTCTTTCTAATGGATTTGATTCACTTTTGGTCATGGTTAACCATGGCCTTACTAAGGAGGTAATTCTTTGCCCTACTAGAAAGACTGTCATGACCAAAAACATTGCTGCTTTATTTTTCAAAAAGGTATACTCTAGATTTGGATTACAGTGACTCCAAAAACCAGCCCAATGTTTAATTTTAATCTAGTATGTGAAGCACACTGCAGTTATATGAACAAATTAGACCTTGCTTTGGTGGGATGTATTGTAGTATGAACCCCTGGCTACAATTTTGCTCTATATATCATGTGATTCCATTCATGCATTGCCAAGATATGACCATTACCAAATAAATACCTTATTGGGCCAGTTTTTGTACTTTTTAATTGAAGATTGAAATCTCTATCAAATCAAGCTATATTTGGCTTTGTTGATGTTGCAAATAACAATACATATATAAATAGTATGTCTGAGTTTCAAAATACTCCTATGCATCTTTACTTTCTACTTTTATCATCATGCAATCTTTTACAGCTAATCAAAAGACTATTATTTTTGCTTGACTTGATGCTGGTCACTTAGCTCACATTATTGCCACTCAGCTTGGTATTGGACATGCTACTATATTAAGACTATCTTCCCAAGAGTGCCCAGGTCTTCAAAAGTCCATTGGTGGATAATCATCCAAGCTTTCTTCTACCAATATTAGTCATACTATCCATCTCATCTCCTTTTGTAAAGCAGAGAATGCTGTTCAAATGACCAAAGCATTCTCTGATCTCACTAATCAACCCCTTCATCCCAATACTATTTGCCACCACCTGAAAAAGAGTGGTATGAAAGCTGTTTCCAAGTTAAAATGATCTCTACTTTCATCAAAGTATTGCAAAGCCAGGTTGGACTTTGCATATGCTTACAAGAATTGGACTATAGAGGATTGGAAAAAGGTGATATGGTCTGATGAAACCAAAATTGATTGCTTGGAGTCAGATGGGAAGAAATGGGTATGGAAAAAGCCAGGTAAGAGGCTTAGTGATAGGCTGGTGGTGGGTACCATTAAGCATGGTAGGGGTTCTGTGATGATTTGGGGATGTATAACCTAGGAGGGAGTTGGCTATGCTACCAAGATAAATGGTAGGATGGATGGTGATCTTTACCTTCAAATTTTGAAGGATGAACTGCTAGAATCCATGCAGTATCATGGTCTCAATCCTTCTGACATCATCTTTCAGCAAAACAATGATTCCAAGCTTACTTGCAAAAAGGTTAGGTAGTGGCTGGAAGAGCAGGATTTCAGGACTATAGTATGGCTTGCATAGTCTCCTGATCTCAACCCCATTGAACATCTCTGGTGGTACCTCAAAAAGAGACTTGCTGAGTATAAAATCCCTGCCAAGGGTATGGAAGAGTTATGGGATAGGATTCAGGTGGAGTGGGAGAAGATATTAGTTGCAGAGTGTCAAAATTTGATTAAGAGCATGCCTAGGAGGATTCAGGCAGTGCTCAAGGCAAAAGGAGGCTATACTGAGTACTTGTTACAGTTTTCTGACATCTTAGGAAAGCTACAATGTTCATCAAAGAACTACAGGTTCCCCTTTCCTTATCTAACATAATGATTAGATGTCTTTCCTTTGTTCATCGTTGTCTGGCTTACTCTGCTTACCTTTAGCCCTAAGCCGTTTGTATTATGCAATACATACACATGTTTGCCATGAGGCCTACTTCTCTTCTGCCTCATGGCTGTTCCTGTTACTAAGCTTACCTCATGTAGAAGCCCAGGGTTATGGGCATTTCCTATTTAGGTTAACCCTTGTACCAGGGTTGAGGGTATTTCTTATATAGTGCTTAGTCAGCATGGTCTGTGCACCATGGCTGGTAGTATATATAGAGTAGCACTCCCTGTAGTATACCCTAAGCTTAATCTCATCATTACATCACCTAAGTGTGGGCCTGTAACTTCTTGTGGTCTCTTCCTCATTACATCACCAAGCCTTGAGGTCCTCTTAGCATCACCCTTTCCCTTCATCATGGTGTCATCCCTTGAAGACCATCATCATCACTGCATTATTCCTACCAGGTGTCATCCTAGTTATTGTTACTAGCTTATCAGCTATTGTTGTTGCCTACCTTTACAGCTATCTTGTTGTTGCCCTCTTTGTGTTCACCATTTGAAGTTATTGGCTCATGTTGTAACAGTACTAATAATATCTCTCAAATGAAAAGTAGAAAAACCAGCCCAATGAGGTATTCATTTTGTAATGGTCATATCTTGGCAATACATGAACAGAATCACATGATATATAGAGCAAAGTTGTAGCCAGGGGTTCATACTACAATGCATTCCACCAAAGTAAGATCTAATTTATTCATATAATTGCAGTATGCTTTACATATATACTAGATTAGAGTTGAACATTGGACCAGTTTTTGGAGTCACTGTAACATAATAATAAGGAATGATGAAATGAAACTGCTGGAAACATGTGCACACTACAAATTAGATTCATATCTCTTCTTCATTCTGTAAGACACAAAAACATATTGACAAGTCCACCTTCTAAGGTTTAGATCTATCTCCTAAGCTTGCCAGAGTTGGACACCAGCACACTAAAACACCACTATGGTTGAATTCATGGTTAACCTACTTTCTACCAACACTCATCATAGACTCATTAAGGATCTCTGAATTATGTATCACCGGGCAAAGTCTGTAGACCACAACAGCGACATAAAATGAACAGGTGCAAAAATTGTCAAGAGCGGTATCAAAAAAACTCCATTACCATGTAGACAACAGTCACTGAAATATTAGATGTCCAAGTGTGATAGGCCCGATCACCAAGTACGGATGATCACCGTCACCAAGCACCGCTATCAACCCCAAAATCCAAGGAAAAAAAAGGTATACGCTAATACGCTGGAAGACAAGCCGAAAGAGTGATCGACTAGCCAAGGGGCGCAAGACATTTAGAAAACCATGGCCGCACCAGCAACAGCCGAAAGGACAACAGCCGCAGCAGGAAGCATACCAGGCAACTTGAACCCAGCAGCACCGTTCGAGTTGAAGTTCGAAGGTGTCGAACTAGCAGCAGTCGAAGCTGTCGTGGAAACTGCAGAGCTAGCTGAAGAGACCGACGAAATAGGACTGGTAGTTGTCGCCGAAGCAGTCGAAACGATGGACGCAGAACTAATAATGGTTAATAAATGTGTGCCGTAGGAAAAAAAAAACTGACGATGACGATGCGCTCGAGGTAGTAGATGATGCACTGTTCGAGGAAGTGGTCGCAGTGCCAATAGTGAAAGAAGGAGTTGTATACAGAGGCGTTTGGGAATTTCTATCGAATTAGTGTCAAATTATTATCAAACCAAGCGTCGACATGAAAGACCATACGCGATGGGGATGGCAGCGAGTTGGTAGTCGTTCCTATTTGTTCAAAGTAGTCAGTTATATAAACAGCGTATAGGATAAAACAGATATACTAACCCAGGATTGACTTGAGGGAGCACGATGGTAACGGATCCATCTGCAGTCTGCACGTTGGTCGCAATAGCATATTGGCTGTTAAACGCAGGGTTCACTAGCTCAATTGAGAAGGACGACGGGTCCTGGGTGGTTGCCGTCCAGTAAATCGTCACGGTTCCCCCAGTCGTCGCACCATTGGGGACGTCGAGAGTCAAAGCGGAGACAAGGGGAATTGCGAGCAAGAGTGCGCTAAACAACGGAGCTGACAATGACTAGGAGGTGAGGATGGCAAAACTTACCTGAGCTTGGCAAACATACTTGATCGTTAGACACAGTGGGGAATGGAGAGAATGAACTGTAAAAAGTTGAAAGAAAGAGAGGCTGAGCAGACGGGCTTTTATTCACCGTGTGTGCGATGCCGGCATGTGGTCTGGTTCGCCATTTATTCTCAGACTAAGAGCGCTCTTGGACAGTTCTAAAACCGCGTGCCGACTGATCTATACGTAGTTCAGATGGAGCTGTTTACGGACAAATTATCACGCCCCTGGAGATAATAATGCGAGACAGCCGCCTATTTGTAAACGCCAATAGAGTGTACAAGAATGCTTCCTCCGCGCCAAGTATGGTAAAATGGTCTAATAGATCTGGGTGGGAAAACGAGGGTCAGTACGTACGTCGGAACACTGTTTCCAACTCGGGTTGATGGTAACCGACCTCATCAAAGGGACGAGTGTCACTGAAACAACTCTCCCACGCTTCATTGACCGCCTGGGCCGCTGCGGCTTCATCGGGGCACTTGGGATTTGCTCGGACAGACAATATCGCCCTCCGACGGACACATGCCTGCAGCGAGGAATCATTGGGTAGAAGGGAGGCATCAACGATGCGCATAGGAGACGCTACCTGGTGTTGTTTGGTGAATGACACGTGTCCCCGGCCAAGTTCACGCATGTACCTGCAGTCTCCGCTCAGACTATTTGCGCGAATCTTCGAGGCATGAGTGACGAAAGAGGGAAAGACTAGCTCGGGGAGTACCTCGCTGCAGGCATGGTGCCGCAAGTTGCTCCAGTCCACGTTAAACCTGCAGTGGTCATACACGTGCACGAGCTCGTGTGTCAATGTATCCTCCGTGTGACGCTTGGTATTGGTATGATTTTGGCATAGCACGATCGCACCTGCGGGATGAAATCCTCCCGTACGTGTAAAATCGCACGGGGCACACACGATGTTCTCCGGTGGTACGGCACAGCCGGAGAGACGAAGATGCTTGAGCATAAACACGACGGACGGACCTAGATAGGTTGAATTGAGGCAGAGTCGCAATGTGGGCAGAGCACAAGGGACGGACTGTAGTTCATTAATTCGTTCTTCCATTTTTCACAACGAACGTGTTGCTGGTGCTCGAATCCTCGCTGGCGTTCTTCTGGAGTAATCCCAATGCCAGTGAACACAGCAGCCTTCTTGAGCCACCTCTGAAACGCGGCCGAGCTGGACGGGCCCGCGGGTGTGGAAGAGGAGGAGTTGCTTTCCATCGCTGGAAGTGTCAGTGCAGACAGACTTTAATAGGAATCTATTTCCCGACTCAACCGGGCTTGCTTGTCAAATAATTCAACCCCTCTCTACGATATCCCATCCGTGCCATTTCCTCCACAAAACGTCCCCCACGTACCGACTAAACGTACTCCCTTCGGTCCCCACCACAGCCCATGCCCTGCCCATCACCATCGCATCCACGACCGGTGCAACAAACTCCCCCAAACGTGCCCCGTCATACCCGTTTCGTATCCCATTCAGGTGTTCCATCTCGGCTTCAAATGATGCTAGGCTGAACGCACATGGGAACGTGCGGAGAAGCGGCGCAAGTAACGGGTTGCCAAGACCGTATCGAGCATCCGTCGCGACGAACACGGGCACGTTCAGCCGATAGAAGCTTGGCGAAGTGTGCAGTCGCCTACGGCAGTAGGTTTTGGGTATGAAAATGTCGGCGAGTGGTGGGAGAGCAGGATGGGGTACCCGCAAGCTAGCCATATCAACAGGGATCTCTGGCGGCCTTGGCATGTGGCTCATCTCCACCTCGTCCTCGTCCCCGTCGTTCTCTTGGCCATACCCCACACCGCCCGTCGTCGACAAAGCCCGCCTTTCGAGATCCAATGCCGTCTCCTCATCCATTCCTAGAACGTCCCGCACGAGCTTCCACCAGACGAGCCTTACGTTTGCCTGCGCCGCTGCTTCAAACTGACCATCCCCTACACGCACATGCACACCGACATATGTTCTTCCTAGCGCTTCACAGATCTTCTCCACTGTGGCGTTCAATGCTGCATTCGCAAACACCATGTTTCGTCTCACCTCTCCCCGAACTCGTCGGTTCTCCGCCTTACGAAGTCGAAGTCGAGATGAGCCAAAGAGCGTCCCAAGCTGAATTAGGCGTTGTGGCACGGAGATGAGGTTTTCAATAGGGATGCTATGCAAGTATTTATTACCCTTCCGCCCGGGCGCAGGCGTGTCCACGAATTGATACTCATATGGTTCGGTATCGGGGAAAAAGAGTGTTTCGTTGGGTTGGATACCCAGGCGCTCCTCCGACCATACTGTCGTCCCATTGAATACACGCACGATTGCTTGGGTCGCCTCGATTGGCCCAAAGTCGACCAACCACGCCCATGGGACGAGCGTATATGCACTGTAATCCATGCATTCGTCTGGCTGTGGTACGTCTACTGGGATGTATGCGCAATGAATCCGCCCCCGCCGTTTATCACTGAGCCGGAGCATACGCGCAAGTGTTTCTGAGCGGACGTAGCGGAGGATTTTGGGACCAAGACGGGCGGGTGGAACCAGCAGCGTACGGTTGAGGAGACGGGCGAGGGTGATCGCGTTTTCGAGGGCAATACGTTGATTATGGAGGCCACTGTGCGGGAGGTATGCGAGGTAAGCAGTGGTAGGATCCGCACGGAGGGCGTTTAAACGTGCATCCGGTTCATCGAGAATATCCAAGGTGATGTCTAGTTGGTGTAAGATAGCAGCGTCCTGATATGGCATATACGATGCGGCGGAAGATGCGTCACGTTCTCCCGACGCGGTGCGCTGGGACGCGTTGACTGTTCATCGCCGAATCAGCGGGAGCAAGGGAATACGCACGGGTGGGGCAAGATGACTATACCTCGTCGTGAACAGCCAATATGCACATGCAAAGCAAGTGAGTGTAGCGCAAGCCAGGAATGCCATGAGCATGACCAGGCGGCGCGTACGGCGGTACGGTACGTGGATATACGTCTGTGAGGACGGGTCTGGGGAATGGCGCAGGTTGGACCCCGCGCGGGAACTACGCGGTGGGCGCATGCGGTATGTGCCTTTTTCGTTTGACACAGAGGGGGATTGGAAGGCATACCTCGATGTCGATGACATGATGAATCCAGGTTGTTTTGGGAGTTGAATAGCAGCTCGAGCATTTGTTTGCATCTGTTGAATTCAAAAGCCTTCTGAAGGATACAGGATGACTATGGTGCGGTGCACTTAGCCACCACTACTTTTGTGCAAAGATTCTCTCAGCTGGAAAAAAAAAAAAAAAATTTTCCTCTTGTAAAAATGATCTATTTAGCATCTAGAATAAATGTACAAGAGGAATTGTTGATAAAAAATTTTCTGAGTGACAGAAAGTCTATGCTTGCCCATAATTTTGGCCATAAGCTCAAATACTGTAGCAATATGCTCTGGAATTTGCCTATGGGACTTGTATCTTGTGGAACTAAACATCTTCGCCTGTATCTGTGCTTCCTTTGCCCCCAAGCCCAATTGATATGCATGCATCCAACAATGTACAGTTGTTTACTGGCACTTGAAACAATGACTGCTGGCACACAAACTGTTACATTGTGAGCCAATAACTTCAAATGGCAAATACAAAGAGGGCGACAATGAGATAGCTGCAAAGGAAAATGACAATGATAGCAGATAGGCTGGCAAGGATGACTAGGACGACACCTAGTGTTACACTTGGCCCAGGTAGGGACGAGCATAGCCCTTGAAAGAGGATCAGAGTTCTTGGGCCTTCGCATTGAAGGTATCAATGCCTTGCAAGCCAGAGGACTTAGATCAAGTATTGATGAAGTAGATTGTCTGACGAGATGCAGAGCAAAGTGTTGAGAGAAACCAATGGATCAATTGACTTGTAGGTCACAAGATACAAGGGAGATTCTATTTAGGGTCTATTGTATATTGCACTAGGTTTAAGTAGGTATCTAGACGGTGCACGGACCAAGCAGTGCCTACTGTGGAATGACTCATTGGGAGTCACGTCAAGTCAGAGCTAAGGTAACTAGGCAACTATCAATCAAGGGGAATAAGAAGGACCATGAGGCATACGAGAAGCTATGCCTAGAACGGAAATAGCATCCAGATCATGGGAAAGAAAGTTAAGATGATGGAAAGGCTATCATACATTTGAAAGAAAAAGGATCAGGGAAAGATAATCGGAAAAGGGGTAACAGGAAGATAAAACATAACAGTGTTATGGTCGTATGTTTCTTTTTCCTTTGGTCTTTCGCTTTCTCCTCTCATGGTTACTCTTCCTCCTTCCGTTTAGTAGTCTATGCACACGCTTTCCCATTCGTAGGACGTTGTTTCCTTTCTAGGCTCGGTCATTCATTGACGGCCTTGTGTCCCCACTTTTCCCACGTACTACCCTTGACCCTACCCCAACGACTCCTTTTAGCTTTCGCACAGCTTGGTCCGTGCGTCATTAGGGTAGTATAAATACTCAACGCCAT